>ONZH01000239.1:0-13022 GCA_900303285.1 Rhinella marina
AAAAATTGCTCCACAAATTTCCATCTGACAATGCTGGCGGCAGAGTACGTAGTTCCTTGGCCACCCAAGGAGGGGAGACGAGGGGAACACACAGCAGTTCCAACAAAGGCAGGGCGACACTCTCCAAGGCCTGAGACAGTTTTATGACACCCCTCCAGCAGCCTCACCCTGATGAGCGGCCTAGTGTGACAAGGAGGGAAAAGTTTTGGAAGTTGGTAAAGGGGTACGTAGCTGACTGTGTCAACGTCCTCAGCGATCCCTCTGTGCCGTATAATTATTGTAGGGGCGGACACAGACAGCAAAGGGCCCCTGTGCAAGGAATGTACCTGGGCCCCTCCACCCCCGACATAACCCCTTCTCCCCCTACTCAGCCCCTCTGACATTTCATGCTCCAACGCTCTCCCTTGCCCTGGGCTGTTTTGTTTACATTTTTATACTGTTAACCCCTTCAACCCCGGGCCTGTTTTCACCTTCCTGACCAGGCCATTTTTTGCAAATCTGACATGTGTCACATTATGTGGTAATAACTTTAGAACGCTTTTACTTATCCAGGCCATTCTGAGATTGTTTTCTCATCACATATTGTGCTTCACGACAGTAGTAAATTTGTGGCCAAATATTTCATTTTTATTTATAAAAAATACTTAATTTAACAAAAATTTGGAAAATTCAGCAATTTTCCAAATTTCAATTTCTCTATTTTCAAAATACATAGTAATACCTCCAAAAATAGTTATTATTTTACATTCCCCATATGTCTACTTTATGTTTGGATCGTGTTGAAAATGACATTTTAGTTTTTTGGGACGTTAGAAGGCTTTAAAGATTTTAAATTTTATTCCATTTTCCATGAAACACATCAAGGGTTAACAGAAAAAACAAAACTCAAAATCTATTACCCCAATTCTGGAGTTTACAGAAACACCCCATATGTGCACAAAAACTAATGTATGGGCGCACAGCAGGCTTCACAGTGGAAGGAGCACCATATGGCTTTTGGAGAGCGGAATTAGCTGGAATAATATTGGGAGCTATGTCACACATTAAGACCCCCTGAGCTGGCCCTACAGTAGAAACCCCCCAAAAATGACCCTATTTTGGAAAGAGCACCCCCCAAGGAATCTTTCAAGGTGTGTGGTGAGCACTTTGAGCTCAAAGGTGTTTCCTAGAATTAGGATTCACACGGAAGTGAAAATGAAAAATTGCAATTTTTTGACAAAAAAGTTGATTTACACCCACATTTTTCACTTTCACAAAGGGTAACGGGACAAAATGCACCCCACATTTTGATCACTATTTCCCCCCGAATACGGCAACACCTCATATGTGCTCGCAGCCTGCTGTATGGGCGCATAGCAGGCCTCTAGAGGAAAACAGCAAAATATGGATTTTGCAGACAATAATTAACAGACGTGGTTTTTTTTATTGCCATGTCACATTTAAATTTTCCTGAGGTCCTCAGAAATGAAAAACCCCAAGAAGTGACCCCATTTTGGAAAGAGCACCCCAATACGAACATTTTAAGTGGTAGAAAGGGTACTTTTTAGCAAACTGGTGTCTCACAGTAGTCAGAAACACTTCTAAAAGCATTTCAAAGCACACATTTGTGAAAATGAAAAATTACTAGTAGACCCCAAAGTTTCACTTTCACAAGGGGTTAAAGGAAAAAATTCACCCCATATTTTGTTCCCCATTTTCTCCCCATTCAGGGAACACCCCATATGTGCTCACAGCCTGCTGTATGGGCGCACATCAGGCCTCTAGAGGCAAACAGCAAAATATGGATTTTGCAGGCCAGAATTAGCAGACATGGTTTTTTAATTGCCATGTCGGGTTTCAAAATTCCTGAGGTCCCCAGCAATTTAAAACCCCAAGAAGTGACCCCATTTTGGAAAGAGCACCCCTTTACGAACATTTTAAATGGTAGAAAGGGTAGTTTTTTTAGCAAACTGGTGTCTCACAGAAGGCTGAAACAATTGTAAAAGTATTTCAAAGCACACATTTGTGAAAATGAAAAATTACTAGCAGACCCTAATTTTTCACATTCACAAGGGGTTAAAGGAGAAAATGCACCCCATTATGCGTTCCCCATTTTCTCCCCATAATAGCAACGCCCCATATGTGCTTGTAGCCTGCTGTATGGGCGCACATTAGGCCTCCAGAGTCAAACTGCAAAATATGGATTTTGCAGGCCAGAATTAACAGACATGGTTTTTTAATTGCCATGTCGCGTTTAAAAATTTCCTGAGGTCCATAGTAAATACAAACCCCAAGAAGTGACCCAATTTTGGAAAGAGCACCCCCGTACAAACATTTTAAGTGGTAGAAAGGGTACTTTTTAGCAAACTGGTGTCTCACAGAAATTAATATGTAGTGATGGTGAAAGGTGGATATGTAAGCTATTCGGAATATATCTGAGGTACAAAGTGAAAACATTCCAGGGTACATCAAGGATGAAACTAATCCATGGATGAGTGGTAGATTCTGAAACAATCCTTGATGCACAGGCCAGGTTTTTCAGGGCAGGTTTCGCAGTGGTATATAGTGTCCTTCCTAATCCCCCTTTTTGAACACATCCTGCATCGTCCTTCCCTTCTTCGCTGTTTGGGGGACTTCACCAGGGAAATGTTGTCCTGGTACAACTCGGGCACCATAACTTGCAAAGTACTGGGGACCTCTTCTGCTTGGTTGGGAAAAATTAGGGCCTTGATGACTACTTCTTGAAAGTGAAGGAAAGTTCCTGTGTGTCCCACAGATTTAAATAACATGTACGCATTGTACATTGCCGTCTGTACAAGGTGTACGACTAGTTTTTTGTACCACACTTTTGTTTTTCATGTGGCACTCTAGGGCTTCAGAACTTGATCTGAAAGATCAACTCCTCCCATGTGCCTGTTGTAGGGCAGGATGCAGTCCGGTTTGAGAACAGTGGTACTGGTACCACGTACTGCGGCAGGGGAGCTGGTGTTGGGGTGAATGCTGGTCAGTACAAGGACGTACTTCTTCTCCTTGTACTTAACCACCATCGTGTTTTCATGGAGGAGAGCCCTACTTTCACCCTTTCTCAGTGGTTGCCCTACCAGGGATCTAGGGAGGCCTCTCTGATTTTTTCATACTGTGCCGCAAGCCACAGTATGCCTGGCACTTAGGGACATGAAGAGGGAAAAGCTAGTATAATAGTTATCCACGTAGAGGTGGTAACCCTTATACAGCATTGGGTGCAGCAACTCCCACACTAGTTTCCCACTAACTCCTAGGCCAGGGGGGCATTCTGGGGGTTCAATCCGGGTATCCCTCCCTTCATAGACCCGTAACCTATAGGTGTACCCGGACCTACTCTCACAGAGCTTGTACATTTTTATGCCATATCTTGCCCGCTTGCTGGGCAGGTACTGGCGGAATTTTACCCTCCCCTTGAAATGCACCAGGGACTCATCTATACAGATGTTTTCTGAAAACTTGGTGCCGAAGTGGTCAAGGATGGGTCTAATTTTGAAAAGCCGATCAAATGTCGGGTCACTTTGGGGAGGACACTGTGTATTATCATTATAATGCAAAAATTTCAGTATCAACTCAAATTGATACCAGACCAGTGGCACTGAATATTGGAGTGTGATACAAGACATCCGCACTCCAATACTGTCTCATTTCTGTTTTTTTAATAAGCCCTATGTGCAGTACAAGCCCCCAGAAGATTTTTTTTTTCTGCTGCTGTTACTGGGGTCCAACCTAGGGGTCTTGCGTATTGTGATCTGGGGTTCTGGGTAATGAACTGCTGGGCATATACATTTGTTTGGGCCACAATTAAATTTACTAAATCATCACTGAAAAAGATTTTGAAAAAATCAATTTCTGTGAAGACCGTGCAGTCAATTTGAATTCCAGAGTTTCCCACATACTCTGGAATTTGGGGCTGATAATTCTCAGGGGGTGGGGTCCATGTGGGCTCACTCTGGGGGGCTGCCTCAGCTGTTGTTCTGGGGCGTCTCCTAGAGGGTCCCTCATCAGCGGATGATGATGATGAGGGGGTAGAGGAAAGTGGCATCCTCTTCTCCCTCAGTGGCCGTCTCAGTATCAGAGGCAAGGATGGCGTATGCCTCTTCTGCCAAGTACACTCGTTGGGATGATTGGGACATTTTTATTTTATTGGGGTGTGATGGGTGAAACGTGTAAAACTTTATTTAGTGTGAGGGGTGTGTTTGTAGTGTTTTTACACGTGAAGGTGTTTTTTACGGTTTTGAAATAGAATTTTAAAAAATGGGGTGGGGAATTTAAAAAAAGGTATTTTCTGTTAGAAAAAAAGGATTCTGAAAAAAAACAAAACAACAACTGTATTTACTGAAAAAAAAAAACAAAGTGCAGTGCAAAATGAGCAGACGCGATCAGAAATGGACACTACTGAACGGTGCTCAGTGATTGCAAAATGAACGTACGCAGATGATGCGTTCGTACACATTTCTAAACTGACACTAACTGAAATCTAACTACCACTACCTGCGGTTCTTTTTGCAGAAACTGTAGTGTAAAAATTCACTACAGTCCTCTGCAAACTGCACGTATGCAGATACAGTGCGTTCGTGCAAAACCCTAAACTGATACTAACTGAAATTTATCTATCTACCACTAACTGTGGTTCTTTTTTCACACAATATGTAAAAAAAAAACTAAAAAATTTGCAGATGCTGCTGATACAGCACGCACGCACACAGATGGTGTGTGCGTGCAGAAACTGTAATGTAAAAATTCACTACAGTCCTCTGCAAAATGCACATACGCAGATACAGTGCGTTTGTGCAATAACCTAAACTAACAATAACTAAAATTTATATCTAGCACTAACTGCTGTTCTTTTTTTACACCAAAAATGTAAAAAAAAAAACCTCTAAAATGACCAGATATAAAATAACACACTACTGATAGGTGCTCTGCAGCGTACAGAAACTGTAGTGTGAAAAATTAACTACAGTCCTCTGCAAAATGTCACTAGCTGGAGTAACAAAAAATGTGCTGCTAACACAGAACGTGTGTGCGTGCAAAAACTGTAGTAAAAAAGTGTCACTACAGTGAAAAAAAAGCGAACACTAGCTAAAAATTAACGTATATCTATATATATATAGAGAGAGATATGAAGCTCTATATATATTTATATAAAACCCTAACTGTACTTCCTTCTTTTTAACAAAAAAAAAAGAAAAACTGGCAAAAAAAGATGAAGAATAAAAAAAAGAATGATCCCCAGGTGGTGATCAGGCAGGTATGCACTGAAAAGCACTGGGCTGTCACAGCTCGCACGCAGAAAAAGCTGTGCGGAGCTGAAAAATTGTTTAAAAAAAAAAAAAAAAAGAAGCCCAAAAACGCACGTACCAAGTGGCGTCCCTAAAAAAAGGACGGGAGGGGACAAGCGACAGGGACGAAGGGTGGGTTAGGGACCTGTATCTGCTTTTTCTTCTTTTCTTCTTTTCTTCTTCTTTTCAACAGCAAAAAGGCAGATAGCAGTGGTGGTGCACCACAAGTCCCAGCAAGTCATCAGCAGCACAGAAAAGGACAGTACCTCTCTGCATGCAGTCACCAGCTAGAATGGCTGCATGCAGGAAGGTTCTGCCCATTCCTGTGCAGCTGTAGCGCTGCCATTGGCTGCAGTGTTGCTCCAGCCAATGGCAGCGCTGGCAGGGGACCCAAAACACAGGAGTCCCCTGCCTGACCTCAGGAACGACAGGCGCTGACTTGGTCAGCACCTGTCACCTTCAGATGACCCCCCCAGTCCCCCTATGGTCTATGGAAACCGGCCAATCGCAGCCACCGGAGATGCAGGGGGATGGAAATACCGCCCCCTGCCCTTAGGTAAGATGGCTGCCTGCAGGGCAGTGCAGCCATCATACCCCGGTTCCCCAGCGATTACGCCAGGTCACCGCAGCGCTGGTTGGGAAGGAAGCAGAGACGTCACTGGGGGCGGCTTTACAGGCTTGGACGGCGCTAAAGCCTGTCCATTAATGCCATTGAAGTCACCGGGCTCATTGCTAGGCGGAAGTCCCTCCTCCCCATAGTACCGTCAGTGGTAATAAAACTCCCTACAGTGCCCTCAGTACTAATAAGGCCCCCCAATAGGGCACCCAAATAGAAATAAGGCCAATCTATAAGGCACTCCTATGGAGCCCTCAGTAGAACTTCCTGCCACTGCCCACAGTATTTATAATGTTCCCTGCAGTGCCCCCTGTAATTATAATTCCTCCTGCCATACCCCCTAGAGTTATAATCTTCTCTGTAGTGCTCCCATATATTATAATGCTTGTCCTCTCCCTCTAGTCTTCTATACCATGCAGTCCCATGTAAATAACCTCTCTTCCTTACAGTCTTCTATACCATGCAGTTCCATGTAAATAACATCACTCCTCTCCCTCCAGTCTTTTATACCTTGCAGTCCCATGTAAATAACACCAGTCCTCTCCCAGTCTTCTAGATGATACAGTCCCATGTAAATAATTTAAATCCCCTCCTTCAGCTACCTCCAACACATAGTCCCATGTAAACAATGTCACTCCTTACCCTCCAGACTTCTATAATATTCAGTCCCATGTAAATAACACCCCTCCCCTTCCTTCAGCCGCTCTAACATACAGTCCCAGTTAAATGACATTTCCCCCTATGACATATCTCCCTAAGCAGGGAGGAGGTATAATGGGGAGAACCACATCTCCCAGCATGTCTCTGCCACTTACATTCACTCCATGGGCTCACAGGTCTCCTCTGATCAGCGCTGCTTTTCTCTGCACTGGTCACATGGCAGTGACCTCATCACAGGTCCTACAACCACTACCACTGCTGAAAAGATCACATGACTATAATTTCATTGCAGGTCTTTCAGCTGTGGAGTACAGGCAGAACGGCAGCAGATTCATAGTAAGGCCTAATCAGGGCCCCATCCCCCTTCACCTCTGCTGGCCCCTCTGCCCCCTCCCTCTCCGGGCCTCTATGCAGCTGAATATGCTGCACAGATGGTATGTCCGCCTCTGAATTATTGGGTGTCTAAGCTGGACACGTGGCACGAACTGGCGCTCTACACCTTGGAGGTGCTGGCCTGCCCTGCCGCCAGCGTTTTGTCTGAGCGGGTATTTAGTGCCGCTGGAGGCATAATTACTGATAAGCGCATCCGCCTGTCAACTGACAATGCTATAAGGTTGACGCTTATCAAAATGAACAAGGCCTGGATTGCCCCTGACTTCCGTACTCCACCAGAGGAAAGCGGCTTAACATGAAGGAACCTTAAATCTGGCTTTTAGGGTGTATTGAATACACTGTATTATCATGCACCCCTTCCTCTTCTCATCCTGTTCCTCCTCTTTCTCCATCATATGAAACAGCTTATTAGGCTGCCCTCGAAGTCCACCTGCTGGGCCTGCACCCGAATTAGTTAGCCGCTCAGCTCACCAGCTGGGCCTGCAACATAATTTTTGGGCCTGTCAGCTCATCAGCAGGCACTCAACCATAATGTCAGCTTGGCATTAGCGTGTCACACTTAAATATTTTTATCAGTCTGCTCTTCTGCAGAATGTCACATGAAGAATATCATTATTTCGACGGTCAGCTTGGCATTAGCGTGTCATACTTAAATATTTTTATCGTTCTACTCTTCTGCAGAATGTCACAGGAAGAATATCATTATTTTGACGGTCAGCTTGGCATTAGCGTGTCACACATAAATATTTTTAAAGGTCTGCTCTTCTGCAGAATGTCACATGAAGAATATCATTATTTTGACGGTCAGCTTGGCATTAGCATGTCACACTTAAATATTTTTATCGGTCTGCTCTTCTGCAGAATGTCACATGAAGAATATCATTTTTTCGACGGTCAGCTTGGTATTAGTGTGTTACACTTAAATATTTTTAACTGTCTGCTCTTCTGCAAAATGTCACATAAAGAATATCATTATTTCGATGGTCAGCTTGGCATTAGCGTGTCATACTTAAATATTTTTATCGGTCTGCTCTTCTGCAGAATGTCACAGGAAGAATATCATTATTTTGACGGTCAGCTTGGTATTAGCAAGTCACACTTAAATATTTTTAACGGTCTGCTCTTCTGCAGAATGTCACATGAAGAATATCATTATTTCGACGGTCAGCTTGGCATTAGCGTGTCACATTTAAATATTTTTAACGGTCTACTATGCAGCAGAATGTCACATCAAGAATATCATTCTTTTGGATGGTCAGCTTGGCATTAGCGTGTCACATTTAAATATTTTTAACGGTCTGCTCTGCAGCGGAATGTCACATCAAGAATATCATTCTTTTGGACGGTCAGCTCGGCATTAGAGTGTCAGATTTAAATATTTTTAATGGTCTGCTATGCAGCGGAATGTCATATGAAGAATATCATTCTTTTGGATGGTCAGCTCGGCATTAGCGTGTCACATTTAAATATTTTTAACGGTTTCCTATGCAGAGGAATGTCACATCAAGAATATCATTCTTTTGCCCTTTGACTGGAATGCTCCTTATCTCACATACCTTGGAGTTAAAGTGAGTGACAATCCGTCAGACCTCTTCCAATTAAACTATACCCCTCTACTTCAATCTATGTGTGAACAAATTGACAAATTGAATTTTCCCACGCTGTCCTGGTTTGGCTGTAAAAACCTTCTGACATCTGATAATCCCTAGACTGACATATCTGCAACAGGTTCTGCCACTACCTGTACCGTCGGCTTTTTATGACACCCTTAACAAAAAGATCAGAACATTCATATGGAGTGGGAAGAAGCCCAGGGTCTCGCTCTCCTGCTTGACCAGGCCCAAACATCTCGGCGGTATCTCTTTGCCGAACCCTGAATTGTATGGTAAAGCTATTCTCCTTTCCAGGGCCATCGACTGGTTGAGACTTAGCAAAAATAAATCCTGGGTGGCGATGGAGCGAGATCTCCTGGGCTGTTCCCCCCGAGCTTTGCTTCTTGGCTCTCCCCAACCCCCGCTTACTGTAAGCTCCAAATACCCTCTTATCAGAGCCACCTTGTCGGCCTGGACATGGCTACAATCTTCTCACTCATCTATACCTTTTCCTTCACCTCTCCTGACTATTGGAGACGTCATATATACAGCGTCTAGAACGCTTCTGGATAATTCCCCTTCAAGGTTAAAAAATTCCCACATCTTGATCTCATCATTGTATCAGCACCCGGACAAACAACTGGGGATTGCAGATGTATTTGCTGCTTTGCCCCCTGCTCCTTGCCTGGGTCCTCAAGCCTCTTATATTCACAAGCACCTTACTAAACATGTGCAAAGAGGAGATTTCTTCCGCCCACTAGTATGGTTGGAATCTCTAATTGCATCCAATAGCCCTCCTAGGAAAGTGATTTCTCTACTCTACAACAAACTTAATTCCCCAACCACATTCACTAAGCCGGCTTACATTCACCTATGGGAGCGTGATCTGAATAAGTCCTTTCCTCTGCAAAATCTCTCTAAACTCTTAATAACTCCACATATCTCCTCACGATGTGTCAGAATTCAGGAAAATGGATATAAAATCCTGACCCGGTGGTATAATACCCCAGACAAAGTTAGCCTTTTATACAATCTGGCTTCAGACAGATGCTGGCGGTGCCTAGGCGGCAGAGGCTCATTTTTCCACATATGGTGGGACTGCCCTCTGATAAATCAGTGGTGGACGGAAATCTTTTCCATCGGAAATCAGATCTGCTCCTCAAACATACCAGTCTGTCCGAGACTGGCATTATTAAATTCTGACGACTCAATGGGCTCTCATTCCCCAAGCCCTATGTTTCGTATCTGTTTGATGGCAGCTAGATTGCTGATACCTAGATTCTGGCTCTCCACGGAAGTTCCCCCAACAGAAATGTGGAAACAGAAACTTGACCAAATATACGGGTTTGAGGAACTCTCCTCCTGGGAAAACCGCAACCATGCCAAATTCCTCAACTTGTGGCGTAATTGGGCGTCCTATAAATACCAAAATACAAATCTACACACCACATAGGTTGAGGACACTTGTGATATCTATATAGGTGCTCTCTGCACAGGGTCTTTATGGTAAAGATGGCTTTGTATCAGGATCAGATTTATTTTTCATGCTTGGTGTATAATGTACTTCTTTTGCTATGTGTACCTTATTGTTGTATTATTGTTTTACTTCAATAAAAACTAAAAATTAAAAAAAAAAAAAAAAAAAGAATATCATTCTTTTGGACGGTCAGCTCGGCATTAGCGTGTCACATTTAAATATTTTTAACGGTCTGCTATGCAGCGGAATGTCACATCAAGAATATCATTCTTTTGAACGGTCAGCTCGGCATTAGCGTGTCACATTTAAATATTTTTAACGGTCTGCTATGAAGCGGAATGTCACATGAAGAATATCATTCTTTTGGACAGTTAGCTCGGCATTAGCGTGTCACAAATGGTGCTATTTGCCTTCTTCTCCTTCTTCTCCACACTGCTGCACTAGGGTAGAAGCTAGAAAGGATTTTTTAGAAGGAGGTTTGTGATGTCACTGATCACATGCTCTTTTCCTAGCATGGCGATTTTTCATTCCTGCAATTCCGCCACAGTTTCACACTTTTTTTTTTTTTTACAGCATTCCCTATGTGGTAAAACTGACTTGGCTTCTTCATTTTGCA
This sequence comes from Rhinella marina, assembly GCA_900303285.1. Taxonomy (NCBI): domain Eukaryota; kingdom Metazoa; phylum Chordata; class Amphibia; order Anura; family Bufonidae; genus Rhinella; species Rhinella marina. The sequence continues at coordinate 10,640 of ONZH01000239.1, forward strand.
GGTCAATACGAATCCGGAGAGATCACAAATGTATAGTTTTTCTTTCGTTTTAAATTTGGAAATTTTTTTTTCCTTTCATCGCTTTATTCTGACCCCATAACTTTGTGTAACTTTTGACCCTTATGTGTAGGGGATTATTTTTTGCAGGACAATCTGTAGTTTTTGGCAATATAATTTTGAGGTGTGTATGACTTTTTGATCACTTTTTATTTAATTTTCTTGGGAGATAAGTGATGAAAAAATGGTGAATCGTACATTTTTATTTTTTTCTGATATGCCATTCACAATATGGGCTATTTTTTTCAAGAGTACAGGCATTTTTGCATGCAGCGATGTCCATGATGCTATTTTTTAAATTTGTTTTGTTTATTCATTTTTATTTTGGGGAAAGCGGGGTGATTTAAATATATATATATATATATATATATATATATATATATATATACAGTACAGACCAAAAGTTTGGACACACCTTCTCATTCAAAGAGTTTTCTGTATTTTCATGACTATGAAAATTGTAGATTCACACTGAAGGCATCAAAACTATGAATTAACACATGTGGAATGATATACTTAACAAAAAAGTGTGAAACAACTGAAAATATGTCTTATATTCTAGGTTCTTCAAAGTAGCCACCTTTTGCTTTGATTACTGCTTTGCACACTCTTGGCATTCTCTTGATGAGCTTTAAGAGGTAGTCACCTGAAATGGTCTTCACTTCACAGGTGTGCCCTGTCAGGTTTAATACGAGGGATTTCTTGCCTTATAAATGGGGTTGGGACCATGAGTTGTGTTGGGCAGAAGTCAGGTGGATACACAGCTGATAGTCCTACTGAATAGTTACATACATAGTTACATAGTTAATACGGTTGAAAAAAGACACATGTCCATTAAGTTCAACCAAGGGAAGGGGTAGGAGTGATGAAGGGGAGGGGGACGGGTAACCTTAAGACATGACTCTACATTTCTTAATATGTGGTGACCTTCTTTTTCTCTAAGAATTTATCTAAGCCTGTTTTGAAACCCTCAGCTGTCTTTGCTGTGATCAGCTCCTGCGGTAGACTGTTCCACAGATTCACAGTTCTTATAGTAAAGAAGGCTTGTCGCCCCTGGAGTCTGCACCTTTGCTTCTCCAGGCGTAGGCAGTGCCCCCTTGTCTTTTGAAGGGATTTTACCTGGAACAGTTTTTCACCATATTTTTTGTATGGGCCATTTACATACTTATACAGGTTGATCATGTCCCCCCTTATACGTCTCTTCTCAAGACTAAACAAGTTTAACTCCTTCAATCTTTCTTCATAGCTAAGATGCTCTATGCCCCTTATCAATTTAGTTGCCCGTCTCTGCACCCTTTCCAGCTCCAGGACATCCTTCCTATAAACCGGAGCCCAGAACTGAACAGCATACTCCAGATGAGGCCGTACTAATGCTTTATACAGTGGTAATATGACATCCCTGTCCTGCGAGTCCATGCCTCTTTTAATACATGACAATATCCTGCTGGCCTTAGAAGCAGCCGATTGGCATTCCATGCTATTCTGCAGTCTATGGTCTACAAGGACACCCAGATCCTTCTCTATAAGTGACTCTCCCAGTGTTACTCCCCCTAGGACATAGGAGGCATGCAAGTTGTTAGTACCCAGATGCATAACTTTACATTTATCCACATTGAACCTCATCTGCCAAGTGGATGCTCAAACACTCAGTGTGTCCAAGTCAGCTTGTAACTTCTGCACATCTTCCATAGACTGGATTCTACTACAAAGCTTAGTGTCATCTGCAAAAATTGAAACAGTGCTGTTAATTCCTCCCTCTATATCATTAATAAATAAATTAAATAAAAGTGGACCCAGCACTGAACCTTGGGGTACACCACTTATAACTGGGGACCATTCAGCGTAGGAATCATTCACCACCACTCGCTGAGTACCCTCCTTCAGCCAGTTCTCAATCCAGTTACAGAGTAGATTTTCTAATCCAACCGGCCTTAATTTACCCATCAGACATCTATGAGGGACCATGTCAAACGCATTTTGCAAAGTCCAAATACACAATATCCACAGCCGCCCCTCTATCCAGACTTCTACTCACTTCTTCATAAAAACCAATCAGGTTAGTCTGACAGCTTCTGTCCTTAGTAAAACCATGCTGGTTATCACTTATAATACTATTATCCAAAATATATTCCTGTATATTCCCTTATTAGACCCTCAAAAAGTTTCCCCACAATGGACGTTAAAGGGGTTGTCTCATCTTGCCTAATGGGGGCATATCGCTAGGATATGCCCCCATTGTCTTCTAGGTGCGGGTCCCACCGTTGGGACCCGCACCTATATCGAGAACGGGGCCCCGCAAGGTGGTGGCTGGAGGACTCCGGTCCGG
>ONZH01000240.1:0-114269 GCA_900303285.1 Rhinella marina
TGTAATTTAGGTGGTGAATACAGGTATAAAAAAAACTTTACTTTTATTTGACCGACTAAGGCTACTTTCACACTAGCGTTTTTTAAATTCCGGTATTGAGTTCCGTCATAGGGGCTCAATACCGGAAAAAAACGCTTCAGTTTTGTCCCCATTCATTGTAAATGGGGACAAAACTGAACTGAAGACAACGGAATGCTCCTGAAAGCATTCCGTTCCGTCTTCAGACTGGAGAACAAACTGCAGCATACTGCGGTTTTCTCTCTGGTCCAGGCATCCGCACCAAGACGGATCCGGAATGACCCCCAATGCAAGTCAATGGGGACGGATCCGTTTGGTGTGACCACAATGGTAAACAAATCCGCCTCATACCTCTTACATCCAGTGACGTCTCCTCGGATGTAGATCTTCTCTTTCCTCATCTTCTCCTTTCAGACCAGACGCCATTTTTCAGCCATTTCTTATCTCTGCAGTTTGACAGAAAAAAATCTTAGTTTACTACTTTTCCATCATCCTCCCATCTTCTGGACAAATCATCCTACCACCCCAGGACTGTGCCACTAGTACCACACAGATAGTGCCCTTCAATAATTATTGGCACACAGTGTCCTAAAATAACTGTGCCCAGCAAATAGTGTCCCTGACAGTAATAATGTAAACATAACGTCCCCCCAGAAATAACTGCGCTGATACTGTGCCAGGGTGCCCCCCACAGTAATAGTGCCCCCCACAGTACTAATGTCCCCACTGTGCCCCAGAAGTAATAATGCTTCCAATGTGCCAGTAAGAAGTGCCCCCAAAATTTTACCCTAATAATGTGCCAGTAAAAAGTGCTCCCCACCCATAGATGCCCCCCAAATTATGTGCCAGTAAGAAATGCCCCAATAATGCGCCAGAAGTTCCCCCATTGATTCCCCCTCAAAATCATGTGCCAGTAAGAAATGCCCCCAGTGCCCCCATGTGCCAGTAAGAAATGCCCCCAGTGCCCCCATGTGCCAGTAAAAAATGCCCCAGTGCCCCCATGTGCCAGAAAAATGCCCCTAGTGCTCCCATGCCATAAAGAAATGCCCCCAGTGCCCCCATGTGCCAGTAAGAAGTGCCCCCAGTGCCAGTAAAAATGCCCCAGTGCCCCCATGTGCCAGTAAAAATGCCCCCAGTGCCCCATGTGCCAGTAAAATGCCCCCATGTGCCCCCATGTGCCAGTAAAAATGCCCCGTGCCAGTAAAATGCCCTCAGTGCCCCCATGTGCCAGTAAAAATGCCCCCAGTGCCCCCATGTGCCAGTAAAAATGCCCCATGTGCCAGTAAAAATGCCCCCAGTGCCCCCATGTGCCAGTAAAAATGCCCCCAGTACCAGTAAAAATGCCCCAGTGCCCCCATGTGCCAGTAAAAATGCCCCCAGTGCCCCCATGTGCCAGTAAGAAATGCCCCCAGTGCCCCCATGTGCCAGTAAGAAATGCCCCAGTGCCCCCATGTGCCAGTAAGAAGTGCCCCCAGTGCAGTAAAAATGCCCCTAGTTCTCCCATGCCATAAAGAAATGCCCCCAGTGCCCCCATGTGCCAGTAAGAAGTGCCCCCAGTGCCAGTAAAAATGCCCCAGTGCCCCCAGTGCCAGTAAAAATTCCCCCATGTGCCAGTAAAATGCCCCGTGCCAGTAAAATGCCCTCAGTGCCCCCAATGTGCCAGTAAAAATGCCCCCAGTGCCCCCATGTGCCAGTAAAAATGCCTCCATGTGCCAGTAAAAATGCCCCCAGTGCCCCATGTGCCAGTAAAAATGCCCCCAGTACCAGTAAAAATGCCCCCAGTGCCCCCATGTGCCAGTAAAAATGCCCCATGTGCCAGTAAGAAATGCCCCAGTGCCCCCATGTGCCAGTAAGAAATGCCCCAGTGCCCCCATGTGCCAGTAAGAAGTGCCCCCAGTGCCAGTAAAAATGCCCCTAGTGCTCCCATGCCATAAAGAAATGCCCCCAGTGCCCCATGTGCCAGTAAGAAGTGCCCCCAGTGCCAGTAAAAATGCCCCAGTGCCCCCAGTGCCAGTAAAAATGCCCCCATGTGCCAGTAAAAATGCCCCATGCCAGTAAAATGCCCCTCAGTGCCCCATGTGCCAGTAAAAATGCCCCCAGTGCCCACATGTGCCAGTAAAAATGCCCCCATGTGGCAGTAAAAATGCCCCCAGTGCCCCCATGTGCCACTAAAAATGCCCACAGTGCCCATGTGCCAGTAAAATGCCCACAGTGCCCCCATGTGCCAGTAAAAATGCCCCCATGTGCCAGTAAAATGCCCCCAGTGCCCCCATGTGCCAGTAAAATGCCCCCAGTGCCCCCATGTGCCAGTAAATGCCCCCAGTGCCCCCATGTGCCAGTAAAAATGGCCCCCAGTGCCCCCATGTGCCAGAAAAAATGCCCACAGTGCCCCCATGTGCCAGTAAAATGCCCACAGTGCCCCCATGTGCCAGTAAAAATGCCCACAGTGCCCCATGTGCCAGTAAAATGCCCACAGTGCCCCCATGTGCCAGTAAAAATGCCCCCATGTGCCAGTAAAATGCCCCCAGTGCCCCCATGTGCCAGTAAAATGCCCCCATGTGCCAGTAAAAATGCCCCCAGTGCCCCCAATTGAGCTCCGGGCGGTGACTGCTACAATAAAAAAAAAAAAAAAATTAACACTTATACTTACCTCCATGGTGCTGGCAGCGATGCGATGCAGGCCTCTTCCGGCCTGTGTCCCGCGCTGTACGGCTCAGGCGGCGCGATGACGTCATCGCGCCGCCTGAGCCGGCCTCTGATAGGCTGCAGGCCCAGTGCCTGCAGCCTATCAGAGGAACGGGCAGGGGAGACGCCTCTCCCTCCCCTGCCCCAGTACAATACAGGCATCTGTATCGCCGTCCTGAGGACGGCGATACAGATGACTATGGAGATGAGCGCTTCCACAATGGAAGCGCTCATCTCCCTCTGCGGGCGGTCTTGGGCACCGGCACAAGAGAAGAGCGTGGGGGCCCCCTTGGACGCCGGGGGCCCTACGCAAATGCATAGGATGCGTGGTGCCCAAGGACCGCCCCTGTGTATGTCTGTATGTGGTACTGTGTGACATGTGTGGGGCCGGAACGCGGTTCTGGCCCCACACATGTCCCTGCGGCAGTCCGGATCAGGCGGCACCCTTCACCTGCCGGATCCGGACTGCCGCTAGTGTGAAAGTAGCCTAAAAGTGAACATTTATTGCACTTATGTTAAACAATTATTAGTCACATTGAGTTATTTGGTTGTGTATTTTTTCCAATTTGTTTTTGTAATTACATTTATCTACCACCTACAGTACCCGTATCTTTGTGTTTCTTTGAATTGGTTATTGTTACACAATGTAACATTTATCTTAATGACTTTTCTAGACGCACTGTGTAGGTTGATCTACAGTACATACAATATAACTCTAATTGCCATACTCATTATACTCTGTGTATACAAAACAGCTGGCTAAATACTTTAGATTAAAGGGGTTGTTAGGGTCCAAAAAAAATAGGGTTGGCTGGGCATGGTCTGTGAGTTAAAATAAAAAAAAGAACCTACTCACCTGTTCTGTTCATCCTGTTTCCTGCAGCACTTCTACATGCCCCATATTTCCAGTTTCAGCCTTGCCAGAAGCATTACATACTGACTTCCCACATCTCACCACTGCCAGCCAATCAGTAACCTCAGTGGTGATGTGTTGAGGCATAGCTTGTCACTAGTGAGGTAACTGATTGGCCAGCAGCGGTGACTTGCAGGGAGTTATCATGTCACACTTCTGGCAAGGCTGGGACCAGAAGCAATGAAGACAGAGATTCACAGCAGGAACTGGGGTGACCAGAGCAAGCGAGTGGGGTTTTTTTTACTGAAAGACTGTGCCTGGCCATCCCCATTTTTTCAGGGCCTGGAAAATCTGTTTAATGTTGGATGAACCTGGCAGCAGCACTCAGTCGAGAATTCATGTGCATGGGTGGAGAGGAGTGGTTGGGAGAGATACAGGTAGCTAATGCCAAAAAATTGTGTATGCTCGGCTTTTCAATAACAATGAAAAAATTAAAGGGTTTTTCCAGGGGAATACTTTTTCAATGAATAAAAAATAATCATTACTCACCTCACTGGTCTTCTGCTGCTTATCTGACCACCCTTTGCTCTATGAAATCAGGAAGGATTTTTTCTCCAAGAGGAAAAATTGGCCAAAATTTTCCATGGGGGCTATTTTCCCATACTCTAAATCAGGGGTGCGGGAGAGAAAGCCTAGTAAATAAATATGTGTTTCTCAACACTATATATGCATTGTCTATGGGGATCTCTTTTTCATTATGGAGAGCCCATGGTATGCCGAGTACATGTGCACAGTATTGTAGACCAGGTGATGCCCTTACTATGCCAAGTAGGCAGTACGCACAGTGCACAGTATTGTAGTCTGGTACGCCATGTATGTGTGTGCAGCATTGTAGACCACATGATGCATGTCTGAGTTGCTGGGAAAGATATTCAAATTAGCTTTCCTAAACCTATCTGACGCCGGCAGATGTTAGACATTATAATTTGCATATATTTTACCCAGAAATCCTGAGGAGTGTTGTCTAGCCTACAATAGCGGTCACATGTATAAACTGACAGCTCCCTCTAAGGCCAGGGGCGTAGCTATAGGGGGTGCAGAGGTAGCAGTTGCTACTGGGCCCAGGAGCCTGAGGGGGCCCAAAGACCCCAGTGCCACATAAGAAGACTCCAGAATTATAAAGTGCATGCAGGTCAAGTTACATCTCTGACTGGAGGGAATCAGTTAGGACAAGAATTTGGCATGGGGGGGCTTGGAGCATTTCAATTTTTGCCTCAGGCAGCATGAAGGCTATGTGCTCCCCTGCCCCTGGCCACAAAGTACTGAGGGAAGGGGGGCCCCAAGCTGAACTCTTGCACCAGGGCCCATGAGCCTTTAGCTACGCCCCTGTCTAAGGCCTTGCAACGTTTAAGGGCTTTTGTCCTGAAAAAACTACTTGCAGATGTGTGGCTGACTTAGCTAGTTTTACATTTACTCTTTCTCTCTCTCTCTCTCTCTCACACACACAAAAATTCGGGTTTGACTGAGAACTTTTTGAGAAGTTCAGACCAAATTCCGAACTGGTAGAATCAGTTTGCTTGTTGTTACGCAGAGCCACATTTTACAAACTCATTTCTGTTCTGTATTACAACCAAGTGTCCTCACACTGGGTCATAATAGAAGTTCCAAAAAGCAACTGCAATATGCTTCTGCTACTGGCCTTTGAGTGTACATCAGGGGTAATGTATACTTTATCCGGCATATACTACTGTATAGGCATACACTGGTATATGTCACCCACAGACTCATGTGTAAAAAAAATATACCACGCAATAAACACTTTTTTAGTGGATGACTCCGGACAGAAGACCATAGTTGATTGCACCTTTTAGTTTGAGAAATGTAGGGCATATACTGAAGATAAGAGGGTGCAAATACAAGCATGGTTTCACACAGCATTCTTTGGGGAAAAAAAACAATGCCTTTTTTGGCAGTTTATTTTAAACCAAAGCTGGGAGTAAATTCTAAAGGAATGAGAAATATAAACCAGGAACTTATACGTCTCCTTCCTCCTGGATTCGCTTATGGCTTTATAAATCAAATTTAAAGTAGGGTCCTGCCAAAAGAGTCTATCTTGTGATGGCAGACTTTATAATCTTTTGCCCAATACAAATGTTGATATAGCTATGTATTATACAAAAAGTATAATATGCCATGAGTATCAAGCAGGGGTCCAACACAGTTGTCTGTATAGGGCCTTGAAATTGCTGATAACCCATACTTAGCTTCCTTTCTGCTTGTTTTCATTGTATATTTTACTTTTCATGCAGATTTTGTTCTAGGTCATCCCTTCTTCTTCAAAGTAGCTTTAAAAATATTAATGCTTCCGATTCAGAGGACTGCTGTAGCATCACCCACATATTACTATATTATGGATAACATTTTCTTTTTTCCTTTATTTCACTCTAAGGTCTTTACAGGACCTTTTGTTTCGGTGCTGCAGATGTATTTTATAAGTGCACTTTGAAGTCATTTTATTGTTGGACGTCTTTTGCAACCAGAAGTTTGTTACAGGTGCTCAAATACAGCAAACTGTAACAGAAAATCACATTTCCAAAGATCTCAGCAGAAAGGTATTTTGAGGTATTTGTGTCATTTACCATGTTAAAGAATAGACTGGATTTATTTAATTTGTGCAGTTTTTAAATTATCCAAAGAAGTAATGGATGTAAAAAGAAGAATAAGTAAAAGGAAGACTTGTACTATCACCCTTTTTTGTATCTTGTCCTGTAATTGACTAGAAAATGATGCATCCACCAAAACTACACATGGTACACAGTACCAGCAAAGTGGATGAGTTTTTAAAAATCTCATCCACACGTTGCAAAAAATTTATCTTCACATAAGTTGACCTGCAACAAGTATTTTAAATTCCCTCCATAGAATTCTCAATAGTTCAAATACGTAGTCAAATCCCCATCAACATTTGCATTAGACTCATTTGCATTTGGATTTTGCCTCAAAATGTTGCCTCAAAATTGGTTGTTGCACACCAAAATGTCTCATGGGGACAAACAAGAGTGCACCTAGCCTTTCTGCTACCTGAGGCGAAAACTGAAATGGCACCCCCCAATGCCAATTTCTTACCCTAACCCCTTTGCTACAATGAAAGCGCTCATTGTCCATGGCCCTTTTGCCCCCCTCTTGCACCTTTCTGGTTCTGCCTGAGGTAACTGCCTCACCTGGCTTCATTGGTGGTGTTTCCCTGGGGACAAACCCTAAAGGGATAACCCTTTAGAACCTGGAAAAAAATTTTTTTAGATGCCCTTTCCTATTAGGACCTCCAGAGAAGAAAACTTCTGCAAACAACAGCTTCTACTCTAGTGGACTCAATACAGTCATGTTCTGTGATTTCCAAGAGCAGCTCCAGCAGAGACAATATTGCAGCACACTAGAGGTTAGAGACGCCAGAGCCATTGTGATGAATTGATCCATGGGCAGATTTAATTTAAGAAGTATTTGGCAAGAAAGATCAACATCTTTAATATCTGATGTACAGCAAATGACACCTATACTATATTGTAAATTGTTATACAAGGGTGGTGTTTACTTTTAAAGGGGTTGTCCGGGATCACAGTAGTTTTAACTAACATTATAATCACCTTTACATGTGCCTGTGCTCCTACAGGTCCCCGACGCTGCGATTGGTATTGTTTACATCGCAGTTCTCCCTCTATGCCACTTACTGCCTTATGGGTCCCACAAGGCACAGAGGGGTATTCTCTAGCACTGCCAGTTCCCTCCTCCAAAACAGCCTCCTTGAGCACTCCAGAACACCCCTACAGCTTCCCACATATAATATGAAAAGGGACACCGCAAACTGTGTGTATAATAGCCATGTCATGTTATATATATTGCTTATTTATAATGTATTGCTGCAAATACATATCTAGGCTGAGTGAGATTATTTGTCTATTTGACCACTAGATGGTGCTATTTCGTCAGCTATATAACTCAGGAGAGAGTTCAGGAAGTTAGTGCTAGACAGAGTACAGACCTAATGTGCAGGAGGAGTTCATCCAGCCTGAGGCTGCCAAATGTGTCTGACCCTGGCCAAGTCAGCTTTTCCTTTGGCACTTACCATATCTAAGCCACTAGGACCCAAGCAAGAACTGGACATAGAGAAGCCCAGCTTAGGTAATCAGCTACATATTGCTTTATGGACTTCGCTGGCACCAGTGTGCGCAAGGTATAGCTTCCAGAACCTGCACACATCCTTTACAGCTACTGACGTCAGGCTGTGTTTGTACCCACTTTTAACCCTCTGGGAAGTGTGGACATATCTCTATTTTTGTACCCCAAAATAATGGAGTAGATGTATTAATGCCTGCCATGCACGGATGCCGCCCTGTGGGATTGCTGAAGTACTTCAAAGTTATTATTGTCCAGTGCTAGGCCTAGAAGACAGGTGGATTGTGGATTTGAGGAAAGAAGAATATTTTATGTGTACTCTCAACCTAAGGAGGACATCTTTGCAGCATATACAGCTTTGCTATCTGTAACGTGGAACTATTTGTAACCTGCCGGATACACTACCTCTCAAGACAAAGAGTAAGTTTCCTTTGTTTAAAAGCTGTTTCCTCCTTATTTCAACTTTGCGTCTGAGCAGACGCTGGCGTCACAATCTACTAGCAGGACCCTGCCGACCGACACCTTAATATCAAGTCACCAAAGGCACCTCGCCTCACCATCCGGCAGAGCCCTGAAGTACAGAGAGTGCCCCGAGGAGATTGGTGTTTCTCCTCCGCACAACTGCCCACCGGCCCAGGGAATCAAGGACAACTAAACTGTGAGTAGTAACCACCGGCACCACAGTAGACACTGGGACAACAACATTGCAATACACTCACACCTTGCCCCTGCGGTACCGGTATGCTGCACCCCTCTGTGCTGGTAATGTTACCAGGCTCTTTGGTAAGTGAAGGATGAGGCTTAGCACACCAGTAAGGAACCTGATACGTCATCGGCTGAAAGAAAAATCATACTTCCGTTCTGCGATTCCAGCCTGAGGAATGGGGGTATCTGAAGAAAGAAATAAAGGTAGAATCTACATATATGTAGGCTGTTAGTGAAAAGCAGCCTAATAACCAATACTCACCAAACCAGGACAACACCTTAAAGCCTCACCACCTACATTTGTTTCTATGGTGGCAATAATTATTTTAAGAGTGACAGTTCCCACATAAAAAGTTAATGCACTTAACTAGTCTTGTCATGATGAAAGAAAAAATCTTACATTTTACTTAACCTTTTTGTTTTGAAATGGCATATGAATAATCTACTTAGTCCACTACCACTTTGTATGACGACGCAAAGTGATTCCATCTATGACTTGCCTAATGTCATCTTCTCAGAAAATAAGAGATGTGTCTGAGTGTCTCATTATTTAGTTACCACAGCTGCTCAAGAAAATAATGGAGAACCAAAGTCAGTTTAATATCACTTAGGGACTCATCGCTCTTCCTTATTATAAACCATTAGGTAAATAAGAGCAAATTGCACTAAAAGAGTTATTTCCTTGGTGCAGAGAAAATGACAGTGTGTATAGAGTGCACAATATGGTTCAGTCACTTCAGAAAAGCATCTCATTTTTTCCAGGCCACACCACAGAGCTCACATAAAAATAACATATTTTATAAAGCTGAAGAATGTAAAAGTTATAATGTAAGTTCAACACCCCAGATATGATATTTGCAATTTTTATTATGTGTTGTGTTTTCTGTATCTACTGTATGCTTCAAGCATAATAAGGTATGGTTGGCAGTAGGAATGTAACTTTCAATTTCATTTTTCCCCTCTTGGTGGGAGTGGGCTGGCCCTAGTTCCTGCAATGAGGGGGAGCTTAAGCAAGCACAGAGCGAGGGAGCATATCCATCTTCTCCCGCTCCAAGGGCCTTTGAAGTTTGAAAACAGCTAGTCTGTGAAGATCATTACTCTGGGAAGACTGCAGGATCACCAGCTACTAAAGGATCTGCAAGCTTCAGTGTTTACAGTGTTCAGCACTACAGCTATACCAACTCTGCTGCAGGTGAGGGGATAACAAGTTAAGACACCCATCACCACTGCCGGCATATCACAAGTGGGCACCTATAACCACAAGTGCCAGCTTATTGCTGTAAGCAAAGTAAATCAGGAAAAAGAGAAGGTGCTACTGTCTGCCACTATACCTCGTCATCTGGGGATAGAGACTGCACCTTGTTTGAGGATATAAATGAACATTTGTCTACAGCTAACTCCCCGTGTAATCAGTGGATGTGCTGTGGCCCAACTGAACGATTGAACAATTGATCACAAGAACAATAATTTGCTCAAAACCTTCTAGATAAATGCCTACTGAAAATAAGATAAAAAAGCACTGATTGACTTCCTATTTTATCAATACTCTTTATAAGTAATTCATCTGCCTGTGTTAAAGGACCTTAAAATAGACCTGTCACCTCTCCTAATATGTCCGCTTTAGTACATATTGTATTCCACATGAAATGACAATTCTGGAGCATCATTTTTACAACTGTATGTGCCACAAGTTCCAGAGTAGTAGAGTGGAGGATGGGAGTGGTAGTGGCTGTGGCTGCAATAATCATTCATAGTGGCAATCCTCATGATGCTCCCTAGTGCCATGGCTGTGACAGGAGGGTGTACCCTTTCCTCTCTAGGCCACACCCTTATGTTGAGGCTCCTGCCTGATGGTAGTTAGGTCGCCCGTGGTGTTGTCAGTTTGGTGCGGGTGCAAGGTAGGAGCTGGAGGTGCAGTGTTCGGCATATGATGCTGGAGTCAATAAAGCACAACATAAAGTTATAAGAAAAGATGCTCCAGAATTCCTACATATTTTTTTGCTAAAACAGATATGTCAGGAGTGGTGATAGATAACAGGCTGTGATTTTTACAGATTGTGACTTTACAGACCGAGACGCAGGTCTTTGTACAGTGCCCTGTCCAATAGTCCCTGTTTTTGACAGTTTTCTTTTTCAGTTTTGTACATTTTCCCATTCAATAACATTATTTCGCAACACAAAAAATATAAGAGCATAGAATTAAATATTAATTTAATTTGAACTGGATACAATGGCTTTAGTCTATAAATTGCTGTAATTTGATTCCAGATCATTGTTTATGTCGTTCTCTTATTTCCCGCCTACCACTAAATTGTTCTTTATTAATTCATCCAAAAAAAATAACCTCGGTTTACTTAATTGTTCCTTTTGTTATTTTGTAAAACCTTACTTTGCACTATTTTTCTGTAAATTATACCAATTGCTTGCCTTTTTGACCACAATACAGGTTACATTTATCTTTTATCCACTGGATTTGCCATGTGCTTTATGTTATTTTTTTTTCTTATTGCATTTTACTGACTATTTCAAGGTTTGATGCAATTTCCCTAAACAGTTCTTATCCTTTTGAGACACATACACTAGGACTTGTACACATCCTTCAAATTCAATCTCTATAAAGGTCTGCAAAGGGACTGCTATTTTGATTTAACATCTTTGATTGTAAAATGAAATGCTACTTTTATCCTGAAATAAAAAAAGATAAATGAAATATACAGAACAGAGGTAGTAAAAGGTGATCCTGCTTCTGCCACAAATTGTCCAGGGCCGCGTTTTACCGAAAAAAAGAAAGTCAATGACAGGGGAGGGAAGTGTCTACATCACATGCAGTCCTGTTCAAATATGACTTCACAGCTCACATACTTAGTGTAACTGTAACGGCAGAACTGGAAATTTCATAGGAGAGTTCACAAAATTCACATAGCATGTTATAGGAATAACTTTGTGCATAAAGAAAGTGATATTTAACCCCTTCAAGACAAAGCCCATTTTCATTTTTGCATTTTCCATGTCTTGTGCAGGAAAACAGGAAAAAATTATCTGTGGAGTGAAATTGAAAAAAATCCACAATTCAAAAAAAGGTTTTTTTTGGGTGGTTTTGATATTAGGGCGTTCACTGTGCAATAAAAATGGCATGGCATCCTTATTCTGTGGGCCAATACAATTACGGCAATACCAGAATTGTATAGTGTTTATTTTACTAGTTTAAAAAAAAAATTTAAAAACCTTCTTAAAATACATTTTCTAACACCCATAACGATTTTAGATTTCCATCCACAGAGCTGTATGGGGGCTTTTATTTTGCAGAACAAAATACAACATTTTTGGAGTTTGTACAACTTTTTGGGGTTGTTTTCAAGCTTCATTTTTTTCGTTTACAAGCTACAAACAGCTGAATTACTGTAAGCTTCTTACAAGCCGCAGCCAGTTATATTTATTTCCATCTTGTATGCAGCACTTCCTCCTGCTGCTGTATCAAACCAAACCCATGATACACTTGTCCTTTGAATTGACCCCCAACTAGTTTATAGCTCCTCCAATCTAGCTAGTTACATAAACACTCCCTTATCACTGCCCCTAACAACACCCAGCTAGTTTATAGCTCCTCCCACCCAGCTAGTTACATAGATACTCCCCTATCACTGCCGCTAATAACACCCAGCTAGTTTATAGCTCCTCCCACCCAACTAGTTACATAGACACTCCCCTATCACTGCACCTAACACCCAGCTAGTTTATAGTTCCTCCCAAGCTAGTTATATAGACACTCCTCTATCACCACCCCTAACACACAGCTTGTTTATAGCTCCTCCCACCAGCTGGTTACATAGATACTCCCCTATCACTGCCACTAACAACAGCCAGCTAGTTTATAGCTCCTCCCACCCAGCTAGTTACACAGACATTCCCCAATCAGTGCCCCTAACACCACCCAGCTAGTTTATAGTTCCTCCCAAGCTGGTTACATAGACTTGCCCCTATTACTGCCTCTGTTGCTGTCTATGGACATAACATCACAGGAATTAATTAAGAGCTGCATGGACATGGTGATGTGACCACAGCCCAGAACGGAATATAGGAGCAAAAGAGGTAAAAGAAATACATTACACAATTATAGCTCCTTCATAAATTATTATTATTAGTTTAAAGGACATTAATGCAAACTGAAAAATATTCCAAAGTCCAGAGCCACATTATAAAAAGAAGTGCACGTATTTACACTTGGCAGTTTTGCATCTGTTTGCCACTATTTGTACAAATCATATGTGAAAAAAGTGTAAGTATAACATGGGTATAGTTTGGGGAGCATGTCTTCACAAGGAGTGCATGGGATTATTGGAGCCTTACAATAATTTACTAAGTCAGTACCTTCTTCCAATCTCTGTTCTTGACTACCTGATATGCACAGGCAGGCAGCGTTGCTGCCTAGTAGGTGTACTCTCTCAATGAGGCCAATCTATCCTCAATAGAAGAAAGATCATGGTAACAGCAGACTCTAGAAATCTATATTTGCCCAGCAAACCATGATTTCTATACTAACAGTAGATAGGTCCTTTTCAAGTTCCCATTTTTTGTAAGGTTAAAAATGTAGCTGTTCTAAGCTTTGTTGGGCACAACAAACTGAGATTGTCACCATGATCTTTGGTTTCTTAGCATTTGACCTCCATAGTTTGGCCTACTTGTACTATAGACTCTTGTACCATAGTCTCTTGCTGTCTGAGTACAATTTTACTTATGGTGACTCACTACTCTGGTGCATTTCTAGGGATGGTTGACCTGAAAGGAATCTCCAATCTAAATAGTAAGTATTTGTATTATGCATAATGACTGGCACTTGCTAATGCTGCTGTAGGCGGGCACAAGCATCCAGCATTGTCCATGTCAATGTTAGCGATACCACAAACTGCCAAGCACCTTGAAAATATAGGGGCTCCTAGAGCAAACACAGATAGCTACTGTCTACCCACAGAGTAAGCAGAATTGGTCTGTCTACCTCATTATGTGGCCAGGACAGTGGGCAGGCACACAGATATACTATATAATATATATATATATATATATATATATATATATATATATATATATATATATATATCATTTCTGTGCTGAATGCTGTAAAGGTAAGGGGAAAAATACCCTGTAATTGTCCCAAGCCCCAAGATAAGTATGAGCATAGCAGTTTATAGTTCTTCTATAATAGTATTGACTATAGTGCCTTTGTAAGGCTGGAATCACACATGCAGTTTTTATATCATTTTATGGCAATTTTCTGTGCATTTTTAAATGTCACCTTATCAGTCCTTCCTTGTATACATTTCCTTCTTTTTGTGTTGATTCCTGACTTTGGAAAAAAAAAAATACATCAAAAACTGCCACAAAAATTGCTTGTGTAATTCTAGCCTTTACACAAGCCTACTGACCAGGAAATTAGTTCGTTCCTGCTGACTGACCAGCTGATTAGTTGGTTCCCAACAATTGCCTGATCATAACTGGAAGCTAGACATTTACACACGGCAATCCTGCTCCATACAGGGATGATCGCTTCTGTGGTCTCCCCGTACAGTTTAATTCAGTGGTTCTCAACTCCAGTCCTCGGGACCCACCTGCCAGTCAGGATTTAGGAATATCCCACAGAATGAATACCTGTGGTAAGTCCTGATGGATGGACGCTAATTATATCAGCTGGTCTAAACTAAGGAAATCCTGAAAATCTGACTGGCAGGTGGGTCCCGAGGACTGGAGTTGAGAACCACTGGTTTAATTGTTTCTGGGCAGCAGATCCCTTTTTAACCAGGACAATCTGCTGTCCAGAAATGATGATATTGGTCTCCACACCAACAATGCTTTCACCCTATGGGTGATCACCAAAGCATTTACACTGGCCAATTATCGCAAACGAGTGTTCATAGGGATGTTCATTCCTGATAATTTGCCCAAGCGTAACTGCCATTTCACTACCAAAAATGAAATTCCTAACATATGTGATGCTGAAGGGCAGATATTCATGAAGCTGCATTTTTAGTTAATTTTACCTTTTTGATGTCTGTATTCAGCCCTTAGCAACCGTATTTTTCTGTGCCTCTATTTCAGCATCTTCCTAAGATGGCCTCTACTGCACTTCCTGTGGTGATCTTTGCCCTGTCCTTGAGGCCATTCTGTATTTCCCTCATTTCCCATAAGCCCTTGCTCTCCTCACATGAACTAGCAGGACCAGAATGCAAATAACCTCCCCCACTACCCCAGACCAGTGTGTATCCTCTTACATACAGCTAACCAGAGACAGACAAGACCAATCAGAATGCAGATAACCTCCCCCACTACCCCAGAGTAGTGTGTATCCTCTCACATAAAGCTAACCAGAGACAAGCCCTGCATTACATGAAATCAGTAAGCATTTGTTTTAGCCTCTTAATAGTCACTTGTCCCTCATTCTCTTCCACGCTGACAAGGGGGAGGGGGGGCTGTTTTAGCTGCTCATATCTCTGGTTTGGTTTTTAGTTTCAATGTACAGACCTTGCTGTGAGGAGCACGGAGAAGATCAAAGTCCAAAACAGGGAAGAGAAAGGTGCCTCCAGCTCACCTTTGGCAAAGCACTACCGTGCACTGACAGGTTCAGACCAAAACCAGCTTAGAGCAATTGCAGAGGATCCAGCACAGTTGAATAAAATTCAAGAGCCTTTATTAGAAAAATCCAGGTGGAACAACCTTGGGGGAGGAGTGAAACAGTATTTCTTGGCCAGGATGCATCCTGTTTTCTAGTTATGACTAAGGATGTGCTATCATCTGAAACGTGTCAATACAGCTAAATGGAGTGTCGTATGTCCATTCGTGTTTCTGGATTTTTCCAATAAAGGCTCTTAAATTTTATTCAACTGTGCTGGATCCTCTGCAATTGCTCTAAGCTGGTTTTGGTCTGAACCTGTCCGTGCACGGTAGTGCTTTGCCAAGGGTGAGCTGGAGGCACTTTTCTCTTCCCTGTTTTGGACTTTGACCTTCTGCGTGCTCCTCACCGCAAGGTCTGTACATTGAGCCTATTTATTTTGTATTTGATACTGGTGGACTGTTTTCATTCCTGTCTTTTGAAATGGCAACTTCACTGGGCGGAGATCGTGGATCTAAAGCAGCCAAGCTGTTTTGTAGCCAAGATGATGCGAGTCAAGCAAACCTCGATATGGTGTCTAAATTCCATGAGTTACAAAAATTCACTATACAAGAAATGCGCTTATGGTGGGATCGCACAACGCTTGAAAATTATGTACAGAAATCTATGATACCTAGAGGTTTACACATCAAAAAAATACCTACCACTGTGTTCTCAGATGTTTTTGTACATGAATGGAATGAGGTTTTGTCAAATTGTTCACTTTCTTTAATGCAATTAATCATCAAATATGAGGATGCCAAACTCTCTGATATTCATGAACAATTGGTCCTATGCAAAACGGGTTTAAATAAGCACCAAAATAACAATGAGTTTCAGAAGTTGGTAAAACAGATGTGTGAACAAGTCTGTAAAATTGAGGAGGAGGTCACACAGACCAAACACACCAAATTTCAGAGAGACATTCATGATTATAAAACCAAACAGGTGTATGAGTGGGGTAGATGTGAAAATGAGACCAGCACTCCAAGGTCAATATTGAAAAAAATCCTTCTAGGAGAAAAAATAAAAAGCAAGCACCTCGTGTAAATTTTTTCTCCTCACAGTTTGACTCACTGGAGTCTTCATCAGACCTGACTAAGGGGGATGTGTCGGACTCACAAGAGACTGTGACCCCTTCGGAGGGCAATCTATCTTACTTCAGAAAACCAAAAAGGAATGGTAATAAAAACAGCAAATCTCCAAAAAACGGATGGCTGGAAGGAAGCGCAAAAGAACCTCACTCCATGAAAACGCGACATCAGAGAAAGTAATTAAAGATGCATTGGACTGTTCACATTCTGCGGTTCATACTTATGTGATTAATTTTTCTTCATTTTCTTTTACTGCAGAACACAACACTACAAGTCTAATCTTTGGGAACACTACAAGTCTAATCTTTGGGACTTAATTTTGTACCTACTAATGATTTTGACATGTATGGGACTCTGACTGACATTAATAAATTTGTGCAGGACATCATTGTTCAGTGGCATTTTTTTGATGCTGAAAATGTGAAACATGATGTCCCAATTATTTCTGAGAATGAGGCCCCTTTCACACTACAGTATTTTTTTTTGCGGGCTCCGATCCGCATTTTTCATGTGAAAAACCCATTAATTTCTATGGGTCCGGAAAAAATACTGAGAGCATACGGTGTGCTGTCCGCACTCGTATGCCCGTTCCGTAGCCCCGCAAAAAAGATAGAACCTGTCCTATTCTTGTCCGCGAAACGGACAAAGATAGGCATTGTTACAATGGATCCGCAAAAAAAACGGATGTCATACAGACGGCATACTTTTTTTTGCGGATCCGCAATTTGCGGACCGCAGAACACAACGTTCGTGTGAAACCAGCCTGAAAATTAGTTTGTTAATTTAACATTCAAAGAACAGACATCATTATTGTGTTTGATGGGTCTGGACACCCCACCTTTGTCAGGGGACATCGATCACTCATTGCACTTTAGAACTTCTAATCGGTATTTTTATCCGCTCAATTCACACACAGATAGTATGGATCTTTTCCAAAATTTATTAGAGAGGAACTGGTGAAGATATATGATAATGCAAAAAATACTAGACAACAAACGTCAAATCTACCATCTCCTCTGAGAAATGTACTGTGTGAATTGGGTGCAATGAGTGATTTAGTATTCAAGATGGCTGACAAAGGTGGGAGTGTTGTAGTGATGAACAAGAATGAATATTGTGAACAAATCATGAATATGTTATCTGACACTTCCACATACAGAAAGCTTACAGGTAACCCTAAAACCACTTTCCAGAAGTCTTATTAAGACCTCATTACTGAAGGGTTCACTTTAGGTGTGATCACAAAAAATCAGTTTGATTATTTGAATGTTCATTTTCCAGTAACCCCCATTTTGCACGCCTTGCCCAAGGTTCATAAGAATATCAGCCACCCCCCCATGTGCCCCATAGTGTCAGGAATTGGATCATTAAGGCTCCATTCACACGTCCTGTTTTTCTTTCCTGATTCGATCCTGATTTTTTCAGGACCCATTGAAATGAATGGATCCAGATCAGGATCAGGATCGAATCAGGAAAGAAAAAAGGACGTGAATGGAATGAGAGGCTGCGGGAGTTTCTGGATTCTTTGTTGCAGCCCTTGGTAAAACATGTTCCTGCATATGTCAAAGATATATCTGATATATTACGGGGTTTTTTATAAGAAGAGGTGGTGTGTCCCTTATAATTGGCTTACGTGCGATGTCACATCATTGTACTATTGTATTCCATTTGAAATAGCAATAGCAGCCTTGGATCATCACTTATGTCACTACAGTAATTATACCATTGAATTAAAGCAGTATATAATTGATATAACCTCTTTTTTGTTAAAACATAACTTTTTTTTATTCAATGGTAGTTATTACCTACTAATAAGTGGTGTTTCAATGGGGGCCAAGTTCTCTCCCTCCTTAGCAAAATTTGGCAATGTCATATTGGGAAGAAAGATTTTTGTTTGCAGTGGATAATCCTTTTTTGGGTTTCTTGCATTGGTATGGCAGATACATCGATGACCTGCTGTTTATATGGGAGGGTGATGTGTCTGCCATACCAATGTTTGTGGATTACATCAATCGTAACTCTTTTAACTTGCGATTTACGCTTTTTTTTCATCCAACTTGTATTAACTATTTGGATATTACTTTGATGGGTATTCCTGGTCAAATAATACAAACATCTACATATCGGAAACCAACTGTGGGTAACACCATACTGTGGGCAAATAGTCATCATCCGCTACACACAATGAAGTCTATACCAGTAGGTGAAATGATCCACGCACGCCGCAATTGTAGCACTGATGTTCTTTTTAAAAAAGAGGTAGATCTTTTTTTTTTTTTACGGTTTTTGGCAAGGGATTATCCTCTGTGGATGCTACATAGAGCCACGACTATTGCTTATAACAAGGATAGATATTCCTTGCTCTTTGATAAACGTAAACATAACATCAAAAAAACAACTAACAAAAATACCAGAGAAAAGAATAAGGTGAACGAACACAATATACCTACTGTTGTTTTAATGTATAGCGGCCAATTTTCTGAAATAAAGAGAGCAGTAGAGAAGTTTCTGCCTGTTTTGTTTGACGACGACAGGCTTGCCTCCATCCTAAATGAAGGGTGCAGGGTGGTCTCTCACCGTCCTCGCACTTTGGGGAACATTTTGTCACCTTCATATTTTTCCCAGACTGGTTCCAAAAATAAAAGTACGTGGTTACATCATCAGGGTTTTTATAGATATGGATCAAACCCTTGCAAAACATGTAGATATAATTCCCATGAAAAACTTTCAGGATTCTGCGGGTAAATATACCTTTAACATATATCAGTATTTGAACTGCAATTCTGAAAATGTAGTCTATGTGATTCGATGCAATCTATCTTATGTTGGTAGCACCACCAGGAAATTGAAAAAAGTATCTTAGAGCACCTCAATTACATAGATAGCTCTACACTGTCCAATGTTTCCAATGCCGCTAAGCGCTTTATTCACACACATGCACGTTCAGTGCTTTTGCAGTAGAACAGATTAAACACCCACCTAGAGGGGGCAGTATAAGACAGCTGGTTCTGAAAAAGGAGGCTTTCTGGATTTTCCGCTTAAATACACGTCACCCATATGGTTTAAATCTGCGCAAGGAACTCATGTATTATTATGATTAATTTGTGTATTTTTAGGTCTGCCATTTCTTGCTTTTCATGCATAATATTTATTTATATGTGATTGTTACATTTTTCTATGTATTATTATATATAGTGAATAGCAATGTTGTTTTGATTTTATATTCATATTTGTGTGTCTGGCACTTTAAGACACAGGCTGCATCTTGGTTCAAGTTTCAGGTGTACCTTGATTTGCTAGTCACCTGGTTATTCCCCCCTCCCCCCTTTTGGTTCCACCTTGGGGGAGGAGTGAGACAGTATTTCTTGGCCAGGATACATCCTGTTTTTTAGTTATGACTAAGGATGTGATATCCGAAACGCGTCAATACAGCTAAATAGAGTGTTGTATGTCCATTTGTGTATCTGGATTTTTCTGATAAACGTTCTTGAATTTTATTCAACTGTGCTGGATCCTCTGCAAATGCTCTAAGCTGGTTTTGGTCTAAACCTGTGAGTGCACGGTAGTGCTTTGCCAAGGATGAGCTGGAGGTGCCTTTCTCTTCTTTGGTTTTTAGATTGTCTGAAAGCTGACAGAGTTGCATAATACTTTGTTTAAATACTGTAAACGAGCAGACGCTCTGTACAGTATTAGAATGTATTGGCTCAGATGAGCCAAGCTTTCAGACAAGAATGACCTAAATCTGTTCAGTACAAGGGAAGATATCACTCATAGAAATCAGGATGTTGTGAATGAAGCTGAAAGTGAAAGAATAAGCAGATTTTTCTCACAATTATTCCCAACTTGATTTCTAAAAGTGACTTCTCTTCTGTTGCTTGGATTAGAGCTGTCATTCTAGTCTTGTATGAAAGCCTGGACAGCTTTCAAACAAGACTAGTTGCATGTTTCTAGCTGATACCATTCAGGAGATATTAGCATGTAAAGCATCCCTCCCTCCTCCACTTTCTGCCTCAGCCCAGCTCCAGACACTCAGGGCTGAGCTGCTCCTCCCAGTGCTAATCCATCTCTTAATTAGAGATGACCTGCACATGGCAACACTCTGAGATGAGAGCTATTGAATAGGAAGGAGCATGCATTTCTGGGAGTTATTAGCAGGTAAAACTGAAGATGATTACATTTTAAAGCACAAAAGCACTTATAGAGCAGGGTGTAGTTATACCATCAGGATATAAAAAAATTAAACAGCAGTTACACTTTAAAGGGCCTTAAGAGTGACTGCTGCAGTGCCCCACTTAAGTGTCAACCAGAGGCACCAATGAAAGACACTTGAAAAAAAGCAGGAAAGAACAGATACAAACAATGGCTAAATAACAACTCTTCAGTTTGCTATAGTCAGCCAAAGCATTATAGGATTGGTCCTAATGTGGAAAAGGTTGTAGCTACAGTAGGCTTTCCTTTACCTGAGGCAGAGATTCAGTTTACTGCCACTTCTTCTGTATCACAGTGGCTTGAAGGTGCCTATTACAAGGTGAACATGACCGCCACCCCCAGCCCCCCCAGCTTTTATTCTGCCTGGAACAAAGTCTACCCTAAACAACTGCTGCGCAAAGGAGCCAAACAGCACAAACACGGTACGTGATATGTGACACCTGGCCCACCAACTTGGCATTACTAGCAAAGTTCTCAAATGGGGAATGCCTACAAATTAGGTTATTCTTTCCTATGTGGTCTTGTACTTCATTTAAATACATCACCTTTTTGAGATTTATAAAGAAATATTTTCAGCACAGATCTATAGATAGATAGCTGATGAAAATATCTTCACTTTCACATCTGTAATCTGTAGGGAGATTCTGAGAGAATACGGTTGTCTCCATCACTTCTACTAATGACACAAACACGTTCATTTATGTCTATCTGGTTTCTAGCATGCTCATGAGCGGTTATATGGTCCAAGAGTAATAACACAACAAGACTTCATCTTATGTCCAATCCTCTGTGTATTACGTGTGGATTCCAGCCTTATACTGTAGTGCTTGTTTTAATAATGTATTTCATTATATATATGTATTTGTTGCCGTGATATAATGAATCCCAAAATAAAATCCCAGGCATGTGTGACATGGGCTGTCATGCTGTTCATGCTGTCATGCGGAGATGAGCTTTTCATGTTGTTTTCATTACAAGGTATTGTATTGGAAATGAGAAATATAGGGATAGTGATTTGTTTTCTCAAGTCTTACTGCTCATGCCTTAGGCTTATGCCTGAGAGGCTCTGTATGAAGAGATGTGTAAGATGCAAGCACATTGTATTGCACAAAATGACTCTATATCATAAGGTTTTACAATCTGCTTAGAGTGAACTTGTTGCTTGTTCTAGTAAGGATATCTGCAGTGACCCAGTGAGCAACTGCTTAATGATCTAAGACAGTGTCATATACTTTATGTACCCGATATTTTATGGCTTTATTTCATTCTAAATTCTTAGGGACAGGCCCTAATCCCTGGGTTTGGCCCTTTCCTGTGGAATGAGTCAGTGTGAAGCAGATATTGGCCATGTGAGCAGTCTACAGAAAATGCAGCCATGTGGCATACACAGTCAGCAATTTGGGGACCCAGGGAGGAATCCACAGAACCCATGAGACTGAAGAGGGGAAAACAACTATTGAGAAGTTTGAGCAGCCAGAAAGGAGCATGCATGGAAGTAGTCTGTGAAGGTAACACACATATATGGCTCCTGGACTTCACAGTCCCTTGGCTGGACAAAAGGGTTTCCAGCTGTTGCCATACAAGTATAATAGATTATGCTTCAATTTTAGGGTCTATACCTCACAGTGTGAATTGCAGACATATATTTTTGTAAGGAATTGTACCCCGAGACTGGATTATATGTAGAAAAGTGTTATATGAGAAAGTGCATCTTAAGGCCTGTCACACACAACCGTGCAACACGGTCCGGTACAGGCCGTGAAAGCCCGGACCGTGCTCCCTCTGAGGATAGGAGCGCACGGCGTCATTGGTTGCTATGACGCCGTGCGTTTCCTGAGGCCGCCACTATACAGTGAAACACACTGTACAGCGACGGGCTCAGGAAGCACACGCCCATCCTCAGAGGGAGCACGGTCGGGCTTTCACGGCCCTTACCGGACCGTGTTCCACAGTCGTGTGTGACAGGCCTAAAACGTACCTGGAGTTAACCCACTTGATTCAGCTCAGAACCTATTAAAACTTTTTAAGAACTGTGTTTCTATTTTATGTGGATGATTAGTTAGAACTTGCTCTTCAATAAAGGCTTCTGACAAATGTCAACTGGCACCCTCTCTGTAGTCTCGTCTGGTCTCCTATACCTAAACCGCACTCTGATACCTTTCCAGGAGTCCACAGCCTGGGTGTGCCCCGAGGGGAGAACTAAACATCATCCTGCAGCCCCCTCTTCACTATAAGTGCCCTGGGAATGAGGGAGAGGGACATAGCCACTGTGAGCATTGGGACTACTAGCACCCTTCTCACCACTGCTACTCCCGTCATCTCCATGTTGCACTTGCCTTTGGGTTGCAGATCTAAAATAATTGATCATTCTAATTTTTTGGGCTTAACTCTTATTTAAAGTGGACCTTGTATTACAACCTTATTTACCCGAAAAAGGTCAATTTAATGCAACTTGATGTTAAGTGCTATGAATTCTGCTAACAAGGCTTCTTCCATATTTCACATCAGAAGAAATGTAAGGTAAGAGAAGGGTGTGTAGATGAGCACTGTGAATGCTGACCTGGCTTCTCTTATTTTTGGATTATTTGGTATTGGCCTTTTATGCTAAATTGATTTTTACAAACTATGATTAATATGGCAGTAAGAGATAGAGAAAGCTGTGCTTTAATTTCTGCTTGGCTTTCTTAACTCTTCTCTGACTGTTCAGTTATGATTCAGCCTTGTGATGGAGAAAAATAAGTTGCAGACTATTCGCTATGGAGGTGCTGAACTGGAAAGACTGGAGTCGGTAGGCAACGTAGCCCCAGTCATAGCATCAAGGCAAAGCCAAGTGTGTGGACCCTGTATAGCAGCAATACAGAACCTGTATTATGGACCTACAGATAATGCGTGAATATGTAAAATAAATAAATAATAAATAAATAATAAAGCTGGTTATGTCAGTGTCACAATGTTGTCTTCAAGACATGCTTATGTCATACCCATGACAAATAACCGCAAAGTTTGATGAAATGTGTACGGCAAGGTGTATCATGATATGTACTGTATACGGACAGCATGTTTTAGTAATACTGTAGATACTGTATACTTCATATTAAACATATCAAGTATTGAATCAATGCTTCTAGAAACTAGTCTATGCAAAGGCAAACATACCGTGTGTGCAATTTGTGCAGCTGGACTGGGCTCCTATAGGCAAAGAAGAGCCCATGGTGACTTGAAAGATATAAAACAATGGATCCTACTGTCTGGTAGATATTGTGTAAGGATCTGTGCTTAAAGAAGACCTGTCACCAATGGCGTAACTACAACTGACTGGGCCCCACAGAAAATTTTTGCAACCCCAACTCATGGGCAACCCCCACTCCTGTGGCTATGCAGGCCCGGCAGACGCTGCATCTGTTTTCTACAGTGTCACTGTATATAATGCCATTATATAATACTGGTGAGGGGGCCCCGACAAAAAAATCTTTTAGTCTTCCTCCTGAAGGATGTGCTTGTGGGTCTGGGCCCGAAGCAGCCACTTCCCCTGCTTCCCCTATAGCTACACCCATGTCTGACACTTCTCCTAACATGTCTGTTTTAGTAACTACTTGCATTCCCCATATAATAACAATTCTGAAACATCTATTGTTATTAGTTTGTACTGTGCCATTCCTTTATCATTCCCACTAGAAGTCATGAATGAATTGCTAGCCGTTTGTAATTAAGGCCCAAATAGGTGTTACCAGTTAGGGGGGTATCCCTGCACAGTCTGACACTGGAAGCACTGATTGCATAGTGTATGCAAGTAGTTGCTAAAATAGACATGTCAGAAGAGGTGAGAGGTCCTCTTTAGCGTAACGGACTGCAATTCCTACGGGAACTGGCACACTGGTGAGAGATGCACAATGACAAGCACATATATTGCTGGACAGCAGGGAGCTTGCTTACCGTATTGTACAGGGGCCCTCTGCTTTCTGTGTCTTCCCATGAGAGGCAAACTTAGTGTGTCTTTGTATCCAGGGCTCGGCATTACGTTGGATGATGCCCTGAATAAGAACTGCCCCCCATGTGGTGTATGATCATACAGTGCCGCCACCACCATACACTGCAAATATGACATAGTGTACAGTGCCTAAAGCTGGATTTAGGAGTATGAGCGATCATGAGGATGCACACCCAATGATGTCTGTACCTTCTCAGGAATTATAGTGATATGAACAGCGATATCTAGCTGGGTTCTTACTAAGCTATTCGCATGTTTTAGTTGTTTTTTTTAAGTGAACATTTAAAAAAATTCACATTTTAAACCACCAATTTCAAGTCAAACGCAAGTAGGGTACTGATTGCTTATAGGCAGTTGATTTTAAAATTAGAAGCAAATAATACCAACATATAGTGACCAAATAACGACTCCATGCATAAAGATATCTTTCTACACAATACAATATCTAAATCCACTGTTATACAATTAACATTCATAGTGTTCACCAACTACAGATTCTGGGCCATCTGAGACACCCCCATCAGCAGTGCTATGTACGGCTTTGTAGACAATGTTTGCAGTATAATAACGAGTGCTTATGATAATTAGCTGTCTTAATAATAATAGCCTCAATAAGTACACAAATAAGCTTATGTATTCATTTGCATCAGGTAATGTGTGAATTCTGACTACTATTTATTGATACATTGTCACAATTTTTTAGTCTTTAAAGGTACAATGAGGGAGACTAATCAAACTGGTGTAAAGTAGAACTGGCTTAGGCTACTTTCACAGCAGCGTTTTTGCTGGATCTGTCATGGATCAGCAGAAACGCTTCCGTCTTGATAATACAACCGAATCCGTTATGAACACATCCAGTTGTATTATCTTTAACATACCCAAGACGGATCCGTCATGAACTCCATTGTAAGTCAATGGGGGATGGATCCGTTTTATATTGTGTCTGAGAAAACAGATCCATCCCCATAGACTTACATTGTGTGTCAGGACGAATCCATCTTGCTCAGCACCACATCACGGACAGAAAAACGATGCTTGCAGCGTTATTCTGTCCGCAATGGGGACACAACTAAATGGAATGGAATACATTCTGGGGGATTTCATCTAGTTCAGTTTTTTCCCCATTGACAATGAATGGGGACAAAAAGGAAGCGTTTTCCCCACTATTGAGATCCTATGATGGATCTCAATAGCAGAAAGGGAAAGCGCAAGTGGGAAAGTATCCTTAGTTGCCCATAGCAACCAATCAGATTCGATCTTTCATTTTCCAAAGGAGCTGTGAAAAATGAAAGGTGGAATCTGATTGGTTGCTGTGGCAAAAAAGCCAGTTTTACTTTACACCAGTTTGATAGATCTCCCCCAGTATGTTCTGAACTCTGAAAAGGGTTGAAAACTCCATACACACATAGCAGAAAAAACGCAGATGTATGTATTAGATATTCAGCAGACGGAATTTCTACAACAAATCTGCTGTGTGTGACCATACCCTTATGAAAAGTCTGATAGTTTTGTTTTCTATTTTGATGGACAGTCACTCCTGATATTCCTCCTTATTTCTAAGTCTCTATGTATGCCCCCCAACATAAATGGAGGACATATACAGCAGTGGAGGAAGGATAGAAACAAAAATGTTCTATGAATTATAGGTATGATACAAGACCCTTTTAGTGATGCAATCTAAGGGCCAGGCTCAGACTGGCCCACAGGGGTACAGGAGAATCCCCCCGTGGGCCCCTGAGCATGTGGGCCCCTAATATCCCACCCCCTGCACAAGTGGCACATAACACAGTAGACTTACTGCACTACATACACATATTCATGTACAGCACCTCAACCAGCCTGTGTTCATATAAAAACTTGATAGATTATTAGAGAAACTTATAGTTTATTATTATAGATATGATCAGAGCTGAGATGACTTCTAGGTATAGAGGAAAGCTACCAGAACCCTCTTCTTCCTAGGACATACCTTCTCAAAGTTACTGCAGGGACCCCCATATTCAATCATCTGGTAGCATCTTGCTGCTGTGTGAGCAGGTAATATTTGAATGTATCCGTATGGAGGGCCCACAAAATAAATTCTACTGGTGGGCCCTAGACACCCCAGTCCGACACTGCTAAGGGCTCATGGACCCAAACGCATTTTCTTTCCGTGTCTGTTCCGTTTTTCTGCTGGCTGTATGAGGAACCATTCATTTCAATGGGTTGCCAGAAAAATGGAAGTTACTCTGTGTGCACTTCGTTTCCGTATGTCCATTCCACAAAAAAATTTTCTATTATTGTCCACATTATGGACAAGGATAGGGCTGTTCTATTAGGGGTCAGCTGTTTCGTTCCGCAAAATATGGAATGCACATAGACGACATCCGTATTTTTTTGGGATCTGTGTTTTGTGGACGGTCATGTGCATGAGCCCTAAGCCTGTTTTATTTTCCTGATATAACATGACTTCCCTATCACATTGTTGAGTTTTACTGTATATAGATAATTCAGCAGAAGGATCACTTACGTGATAGGATTAGTGATGATCGAGCACCCCGATGCTCGGGTGCTCTGGCCGAACACTAGGTGGTGCTCGAGTGCTCGGCCGAGCACCCGAGTATAATGGAAGTCTATGGGAGAAGACCAGGCGCCCCCTGCTCTTCAGAGGGGCGGGTGTCTGGTTGATAGGGAAACATGAGAAAATGGTGGAAACACCACCGAAATGGTTAGGGAACAGCATGGGGAGGATGTCTGGATGCATCTTGGACACCGAAGTCGCTGCTGTTAACGATGATGTCCGAGTATTACGCCACTTTTACGGAATGACAAAAATGCACTCCCGCAAAACCCAAGATAATGTTTTACAGTCAGATCAGCAGCAGGTACTCGCCCTGAATGTTTTACACGGTCAGCTCAGCAGCAGGCACTCGCCCCTAATGTTTTTGACGGTCAGTTCAGCAGAAGACCCTCACCCCAAATGTTTTTGAGTGTCAGCAGCACTGAACGTCAACTTGTCAGGATGAGGACCAGAGTGAAGAAGTAACATAGTTTATAAGGCCGAAAAAAGACATCTGTCCATCCAGTTCGGCCTGTTATCCTGCAAGTTGATCCAGAGGAAGGCAAAAAAACCCTGTGAGGTAGAAGCCAATATTCCTCACTTTAAGGGAAAAAATTCCTTCCCGAAGAGGAAGTAATGGACGATTAAATCACTGGCCCAACATGGAAAGGAGGCAAGCTGAGCAAGGACAGCAGTACAGAGAGAGAGGGATGCGCAGCACCGCAACAGGCTGTAAGAGGCAATAGGGTGGCAAAAGGGAGAAGGCAGGCCACACCAACAAGTGTGGACGATAAAAGAATTGTCATTTGCAACCTGTGCCGTACCAAAATGAGCAGGGGCATGAACACTAGCAACCTGACCACCACCAGCATGATCTTCATGGCAGCAAAGCACCCTAATAGGTGTGCCAAACGCCTGGATCCACAATCGGTGTCTGCGGGTCACACCACTGCCTTCTTTTCCCTCAGTTACGTGCTAGCCAAGACGCAGGCCCAGATGCCTCCCGCTCTGTACCTGGACCCTCGCAAGCACCATCAGAGAGCACATCCACTTCTGTGTCCCAGAGCAGCATACAGATGTCCATACCCCAGGCCTTTGAACGAAAGCGCAAATACCCAGCCACCCACCCACAGGCCATAGCACTAAATGCACACCTTTGCAAATTGCTGGCGCTGGAAATGTTGCTGTTTAGGCTTGTGGACACTGAGGCTTTTCGCAGTCTGATGGTGGCGGCTGTCCCTCGTTACTCAGTACCTAGCCACCACCATTTTTGCCGGTGTGCCCTCACCGCCTTACACCAGCATGTGTCCTGTAACATAACCCGTGCCCTGACCAATGCAGTTACTGGGAAGGTCCACTTAACGACTGACACATGGACAAGTGCTTCTGGCCAGGGACGATACATTTCCCTGACGGCACACTGGGTGAACGTTGTGGAGGCTGGGAGTGAGTCGTACCCTGGGATGGCACAGGTGCTACCGACACAAAGGATTGCGGGGCCTACTTCCATCAGGATTTCCGCCACCACCTACATTAGCGGCTGCAACCCCTCCTTCTCCTCCACCACTTCCATCTAGGAATTCTCACCTTGCAGCACCAGTCAGATTTCAGTCAGTAGCTGGAAGCAGTTTAGCATAGCGGTGGGCAAGCGACAACAGGCTGTGCTGAAACTTATTTGCTTAGGTGACAAACAACACACCACCACAGTGCTGTGGCAGGTTATAAGGGACCAGCCGTGGTTGTGTCTGATAACGGCCGCAACTTGGTGGCGGCTTTGGAGCTCGGAAAGCTCACACACATACGGTCACGCTCAGGTGTGGGGGGAAAACCACACAGAGCATAGGAGGGAAAGAAGATTAGGCCTGGAAACTAAGGAAGGTAGATGGACAGGAAACCATGACTCTAATCCTGATTGACTACCAGTATGAACAGGCCTCAAATGTAGGCGAGTTCATACACAGGAACCTAAACCAAACTGACCCTATAGGACCCTGGAACTAATGACAGGAATGAGTCTACCTGTTCCTCCAACAGGAAGGACAAACAGCAGTCTCCCTCAGGGCAAACAACTGCTTCAACTTAGTGGTTTAGCGGTTTCTCAAAACCTACACCAATTTGCCCGAGCTGCTGGTGAAGGTGCCCATTTCCGAAAGTCACCTACAGCTTCCGCCGGTCTGGCAACGCTGCAGCAGTGCTTACACTTGCCAGCTTGCCAGACTGCTGTGCGACCTGAGCACACGCTGGAACTCTACCTGCTCACAATAAAGGTGGACGGTGCTGCATGTGAAAAAGGTTCTGATAAGCGGCCTAGTGTCACAACTAGGAGGGAAAAGTTTTGTAAAATGGTAAAGGAGTACCTAGCTGACAATGTCAACGTCCTCAGCGATCCCCCTGTGCCTTATAATTATTGGGTGTCTAAGCTGGACACATGGCACGAACTGGTGCTCTACGCCAGTGATTTTCAACCAGTGTGCCTCCAGCTGTTGCAAAACTACAACTCCCATCATGCCCAGGCAGCCTACAGCTATCAGCCTACAGAAGGGCATGGTGGGAGTTGTAGTTTTCAACAGCTGGAGGCACAGTGGTTGAAAATCACTGCTCTACGCCATAGAGGTGCTGGCCTGCCCTGCCGCCATGGTTTTGTCGGAGCGGTTATTTAGTGCGGGCATAATAACTGCTAAGCGCATCCGCCTGTCAACTGAAAATGCTGACGCTAATCAAAATGAACAAGGCCTGGATTGCCCCTGACTTCGCTACCCCACCAGAGGAAAACGGCTGAACATAAAGGAACTTTAAATGTGGCTTTTAAGGTGTATTGAATACTCTGCATTTCCATGAACCCCTTCCTCTTCTCGTCCTCTTTTATTATTAAATATATAAGAGGTTCACCAGCAGGCCCTCACCCATAAGTTTTTAATCTAAAAAATTAACCTCACTCTGGTCCTCCTCCTGACATGTTGACCTAACAAGAACCTGTCTTGCGCCACCCTCCAAACTGAGACATGAAGCTAGGAGTTTTGGATGACTTTGTTTCTTGTGCTCTGCCAGCAGACACTGTTTCACCGCGCCCACCGTGCACCATCAGCAGCAAGCCCACTTCCCTGTCCCTTACTGCTCTCCTTGCACATATTAAATGGAATATATGCATGTTTGTCAATAGCTGCAGAAAAAAATACACACAGTTGCGCAGATTATTTTTAGTGTATGAGCAAAAAAATTTCACCGAATAAGCAAACGTTATGCAGCAGACGCAGCGCAGGTAATGTCACATACTTGTGCTGCATGTGCAGTATAACCTTTATGTATCCTAAATACCTGACATCCAGTGTATTTTTTTCATATAATGTATAACGTTTGCACAATCAGGCACAGATAGTGTAGGGATAGGATTTGGCTAGGCAGGGCTAGTTGATCTGTTGAAAAGACCCCAAAGTCCTTTGAAGGACTTTTGTTATATCTGGCTGCAATATTGTTATTCTTCATGGTCAAAATTTGCGCAAGTTTGCCTAATCTTAACACCAGCTGCGCAGCGTGTGCAGGACGATCTATGTTTCTCCTATATACCTGACATTTATTGCGTTTCTTTCTGCCGCTAATCACGGTGACATTACATGTGTAGGACAATGTATGTTTCTCCTATGTACCTGACATTTATTGCATTTCTTTCTGCCGCTAATCACGGTGACATTACATGTGCAGGACAATGTATGTTTCTCCTATGTACCTGACATTTATTGCGTTTCTTTCTGCTGCTAATCACGGCGACATTAGTAATGTCACCTTCAATATCTGCAGAAAAAAATAAACCAGATTTCTGTTATTTGGGATACACAAATGTTAGACAGCAGACGCTGAAAAGATGGTGTTAAGGTCAGACAACCTTCGCAATTTTTAACCCACCACAAAAATAATATATTGCAGCCACATATAACAATGGACTTTTGTGTCTTTTGAACAGAACAACTAGCCCTGCCTAGCCAAATCATATCCCTACACTATATGTGCCTCCTTGCGCAAATGTTATACAGCAGACGCAAATGAGGAACTGCGGCCTTAATTAATGGCAGAAAAAATAGCAACGGATGTCAGGTATATAGACTTTTGAAAGGTTCTAATACACACGCTGTGCACGTGCTGGTAGTGTCAGGCACACTTGCATTATTTTTGCCCCAAAAGAAAAAAAAAGGCAGCCAGATTTAACAATGGACTTTTGTGTCTTTTGAACAGAACTACTAGCCCTACCTAGCCAATTCTTATCCCTACAGTATAAGTCCCTCCTTGCGTAAATGTTATATAGCAGACGCAAATGAGGAACTGCGGCCTAAATTAACGGTAGAAAAAATACCAACGGATGTCAGGTATATAGACTTTTGAAAGGTTCTAATACACAAGCTGTGCACGTGCTGGTAGTGTCAGGCACACTTGCGTTCTTTTTGCCCCAAAAGAAAAAAAAAAATGCAGCCAGATATAACAATGGACTTTTGTGTCTTTTTAACAGAAATACTAGCCCTGCCTAGCCAAATCTTATCCCTACAGTATAAGTCCCTCCTTGCGCAAATGTTATACAGCGAGACGCAAAAGAGGTACTGCGAGCTTAACAGCAGAAATAATAGAAGGATGTCAGGTATATAGTATACAGAGAGTATCATACAGCATGCAGCAGTTGCACAGGTGGCGTTAATGGCAGGCCACCTAGCGCTATTTTTAACACCCCCAAAATAAAAAAAAATGTTTGCCAGCAAGATAGAATAGTCCTTAAAAAAGCTTTTGGGTCTTTTCTGAGCAAATTCTATCCCTGCCTAGCGTTCTTCTGTCCCTACTCTATCTGTCCCTGCTTGCAGCAGCTCTCCCTGCTCGGTATGAGCCGGTCACATGTCACCGGGTGCTTTATAGCACCCGATGGCGCGTTCCGGCCAGCCAATCACTGTAATGCCAGTAGCTAAAATGGCTACTGGCATTACAGTGAATGCCAGTACCTTCCCACACGCTAATTGGCTAATTAGCGTGCGGGGAGGGGACTCGAATATGGCACTCAAGCACACGCGGTGTTTGGCAGAACACCGCATGGTCACGAGCGCCGCCATGTTCGGCCGAATAGTGTATTCGGCCGAACATGTTCGCTCATCACTAGATAGGATATATTGGATGTATATTGTAAATGATCCCCTCCACAATGAGGTGAAGGGTAAGCTGTAAGATCCTTGTGGAGAATACTGACATTATGTTTAGCACATTTGGGGGGTATATTCATCTTCATTGTGAGACCAGTCTCGATGTTGCTGTATTTGCAAATTGTCAGCATCTCAGATTTCATGTCTATTATTCCCAGTAGGCTTCTGAGCAACAGGAGTCATGGGTCAATAAGAAATCTCTGATGGAAATGTCACCAGCGTGGTCAGAACAAATATGCAGAATATGTATCAGGTCGCAGCAACTCCTGTCTGACAAAAAATGATGTATTAGAGCCGCCTGCAATGGATACATTTAATACATGTAATGTAACAAGTTTTTATGAATCTGAGATTTCTGTAGCTTTCATGGGAATTGCATTTCCTCTTATTTCCGATATACTGTATGTCAGTGCTTTAAAATTACATTAATACATCTTGGGGACTTGATTCATAGAATAAGATTAAAAAGTATATCCTTGGCAATAAAGTATGTCTAGTGATTGCTTACATACGCCGCAGTGCAGAAAGTCTTGAAGGGTAAGCAAAATTTTAAGGAAATCATTAACTCCCTGTTTGCATGGACAGAACTCTAAGAGCAGAGGACCCACCTAGGTAGTCACAGATGGTGTTGCTGTGCTTTCAGTTAGCTTACTAGCCAGGGGTGCACCTAGCCTTTCTTCTGCCTGAGGCGAAAACTGAAACAGCGCCTCCCCCCCCAATGCCAATTTCTTAACCTAAGCCCTTCCCTTCAGCCCACGGTCCTTCGGCTGCCCCCTTTCAACCTTGCCTCTTCCTGGTGCTTCCTGAGGCGATCGCCTCACCTGGCCTGGTGGTGCACCCCATCACTAATGCCCCTGGTGAAATTGGACAGGTTTAATAGAACAGGTGGTGCAGTGGGGACTAGCCTTGGTAATCAGAGTCTTGGCTGTAACTATACCCATTCTTCCTTGACTGATGTCTTGTTTCGGTTGTGAAGTCTGCATTAGTATAGCAGCAGTTTAATAGCAAACATTCTGCTGACAGGTTCCCATTAAAAATGACTCCACCTCCAAACTTTTAAATGGATTTTTCAGACTACAATAAGTATCGGTAATTTATTTTAATGTATCATTTTGTAAAATATTGTTCTTACCTGTGTTGCATGCACGCGCATAACTGTGGGAAAGATTCTTGCACCTCCTACTGAAAACTACAGACCACACAGGCATATTTATGTATTTATTCTACTTGCTTTTGTCACTTTTTCTAGTTACACTTGTACACAGTTTTTGAAGGAACTTGGCAGGGAGGTTGTTCCAAACATCCTGGAGATCTAAGCAAAGATCTTCTGTGGATGTAGGCTTGCTCACATCTTCTCAGACAGACTTGTCAGGGCTCATATCATCACTTCAAGAACTCATTATTTTTCTTTACGCTGAAAATAGTTCTTAATGACATTGGCTGTATGTTTGTGGTCGCAGGGGCACCATACAGTATGGGGGACATATAAGGGGGCATCATACTGCGTGGAGGCACATAAGGAGGTATTATATTGTGTGAAAGCACATAAAGATGCATTCAACTGTGTGGGGCAACATAAAGAGACATTACTCTGTGTAGGAGGCATTATAGAGGGTTGAGGGGACACATAAGGGGACATTGTACTGTGTGGAGGAACATAAGGGCACATTATACTGTGTGTGGGCGCTTATAGGGGCATGATATTGTGTGGAGGCACATAAGGAGGAATTACATTCTGTGTGGTGTGGTGGTGGGGGGATAAGGGGTCACCATATTAGCAGTGTGATGGAGCAGAGCTTGGTGGTGCTATGAGAAGGTGCTTTATGGTTTGACGGGGTCCCAGAACATAACTTTAGGTAGGGCTGAAGAAATGCCAACCCTGCCCCTGCTGATCATCAGCTCTCCCCAGATTAAAGACAGATGTTAGTACATCATTCAGGAGTAGACCGGACCTTTCCTCAGAATTGTACACCAAGTACACCGTGGTATAATACACCATTTTTATACATGGAATAATGCATGTAGCAAATAAAAGAAAGAAGAAGAGGGTTCTCCTGGACTTAGAAAATAATCAGCAGGTCACAGATGCCCTCTATGAAAGATATGTGGCAAAGAAGAGGGAGAGGCGCTCATAGGGTAGTAGGTTCTTTTAAGAAATAGGTTAAGAACAATAAATTATTATGCTCACCTTTACATGTTGTGCATACGTAGGCACAACACTCGTGAAGGCAAACGGTCGGTGCTGTCAGTATCGTTCATTCCTCGCTTGTGGAATTGCCAGTCCTCCAGAGGAATGACTCTGGACTCTGGAGCAAAAACTCAACCTCAAAGTATTGAAAATTTATTTTTATTAAGATAAAAGTGACAACACATTTCAGAGTAAATATGCTTATTTTTCAAGACTCAGAGAAGAGGTACATGTATGTATCATCTTAATAAAAAGGAATTATCTTCAATACATTGAGGTTGAGTTTTTGTGCCAAGAAGTATCACATTTTATGGACTTTTCCCGTCCACATCCCTCCATTGTTCTATGAAAGATAACCCTCCAACCTCTGGATGCATGAAAACAATATGGATGCAATGACGTTACATTTAACTCTATATGAAACGGAATCATATAGAAAGCATATATGAGAAATGTGAAATAAATTAATATTTAATTAAAATGAATAAAAGCATGGACGTGAATTTTTTAACAGTATCTGAAGATGCATATTTCTGATCACCCTGTAATAATTTTTTCATTTTTAGATTTTCCATTAACAATTACTTATCTAGTTTAACCAAGTAATCATCTTCTAAATTAATTATTTTTTTTTATTTTTTTTTAAGCTACCTTCTGATTTTCCTTTATTGCTGACACACAAATTCAGAGGTTGGACTGCAGTGCCCTCTTGTGGTCACTTTGGTGCACTGACGTCTAAGCATCCTATACCAGTGATTTGCAGCCTTGTCTTGGAGCACACCTAACAGACTTCAGCGCAGGTGGAACAAATGACTGGCTTGTGGGCATGCTGCTATTAGACCCTGGAGATCTGAACATGTGATATTGTACTATACTCAGGGTTGCCAACCAGAATTTTTCATTTTTTGGGACAATTTATTCCAAAATTATGGACAGCCAACACTTTTTACGGACAAATTGAAAAACCATAATGAATTATAAAGATGATAAGCAATACAGGGCTACAGTTCAATATACTAACAATGATTCATTACCAGCCCTTACTGTGAGCTGTAAAATGATGAGAATTACCACCAAAATAATCTACTCAAGAACCACTAGCCTCAAAAAAATCACGGACACGGCTATTTTTTTTCACGGACACAGGAAAAAAGTCACCTATTTTTACGGACTGTCCAGAAATTTCTGGACGGTTGGCAACCCTGACTATACTGATATTTGACTATCATGTTGTGAAGCTTTTGCATTTTGCTTGAATTGTGGTCATTGCAGAGTGTTTTCTCTATATTGCCATTCTACAGTATCTGCATGTTATAAAAATATCTTACCTACCACGTTCAGTCATTTGCAATGTTGTAGATGTAGAGGATGCAGAGGAGCCTGAGTTCCAATAATTTACAGGCTCCATAGCCCCCTCTATCACTCAAGAGAACAACATCACAGCATTGTGCTTCCTGCTGAAACTGTTATTAGAAAATGACCCTGCCAAAAAAAAAAAAAAGGAAAATGTAAAAAATAAAAAAAAATTAGGTTTTCTTATTCTATAGGACTATAATTACAATGAAAAATTGTCAATTCCCTTTAAAGGAACACTAAACCTAGAAATAAATGCAAAAAATAACCAAGAAATAGTCACCCCACTGTTTGTTAGTCTGCAGCATTTCCTGTAAGATCCTAAGGCTACTTTCACATCTGCACTTCCCCTTTCCGGTATTGAGATCCATCATAGGGTCTCAATAGCGGGGAAAACGCTTCCGTTTTGTCCCCATTCATTGTCAATGGGGACGAAACTGAACTGAATGAAACAGAGTTCACCAGAATGCATTCCGTTCCGTTTGGTTGCGTCCCCATCGCGGACAGAACAACACTGCAGGCAACATTTTTCTGTCCATGATGTGGTTCGGAGCAAGACGGATCCATCATAACACACAATGTAAGTCAATGGCGACGGATCAGTTTTCTCGGACACAAAAGAAAACAAATTCGTCCCCTATTAACTTACAATGGTGTTCATGACAGATCCGTCTTGGCTATTTTAGAGATAATCCGTTCATAATAGATGCAGATGGTTTTATTATCAGTAACGAAGCGTTTTTGCTGATTCATAACGGATCCAACAAAAACATTGGTGTGAAAGTAGCCTAATACAGTCTTGCAGAAAACCTACCAAGAAGGAGGGGGGAGATTATAAATAAGCTAAAGCCATGATCTTGACAATCTATGCTGTGTGAAATTGCCATGTGAACATGGCCTTAGAGCTGCATAATTCTGCAGATCTCACGCCTGACCCAATTTCTAAAGGCTGTCTCTCTGCTTTTATGGCATCTAGCACTGCAATTAGTGTTGAGTGAATCAAAATGAAACTAATTAACTTTATTCTGATTTACAGGAAAAATTCAATTCACCCAAAAGCTGAATTTCCTGGCGCTTCATAGTAACGAATCAATTTTTCCTAAAATGGCGCTTTAAAAAAATACATACTCGCCTTATCTGACATATGACGTCATCACGCTGGCCGGGCGCAGTGATGTCACCGTGTCCAGCCAGCGTGATAATGTGGTGACGTCATCACGTCAGCTCATGAGATTTGGTGTGTTTCTTCAATCAAGATGGCAGCAATGGCCTCTCCACGAGCAAATGGATGAGGTGAGTATGTATTTTTTTGTTTTCAACTACTTATTAACCCCTGAAAGGCCTCAAAGTTACTGTCAGATGCAGCGATCAGCGGCATCTGAGGGGTTCGATGACGGGGGGACATGATAGCCGTTCCCTGTCATTGCACCGCTACATACAATGGAATGCTATTCGTGGCAAAGTAATTCATAAGAAATCAAATTTAAATTGAATTTTTGATAACTTCACTCATCTCTAACTGTGATCATGGTCTTGTCAACTTTAAAAAGACAAAGTTTATGGCTCTAGTTCTTGGGTTACAGAGCTAAAGCTGTGATCTTGACAATCTATACTTTGCAAAAATATCATGTGAACGGGGCCTGAGCTCATAAACCTGCAGATCTCACTCCCGACCCAATTTCTTAAGACTGTCTCTCCGGTTTTGTGGCAGCTAGCACTGCAATCATGGTTTTGTCAGCTTTAAAACAAGACTAAGTTATTGGCTATAGTTCTTGGATTACAACTAAGCTAAAGTTGTGATCCTAACAATTTATACTGTGCAAAAATATCATGTGAATAGGGCCTGAGAGCTTATAAACAAGCAGATCTCACCCTCGACACAATTTCTAAAAGTTGTCTCTCCAGTTTTATCATGGTCTTGTCAGCTTTAAAACAAGACCAAGTTATTGGCTTTGGCTCTTGGGTTACAAATGAGCTAACGCTGTGATCTTGACAATCTATACTGTGTGAAAACACCATGTGAACAAGCCTGAGAGCTCATAAACTTGCAGATCTCACTCCCAACTCAATTTCTAAAGACTGTCTCTCTGGTCTTATGGCAGCTAGTTCTTGCCATCATGGTCTTGTCAGCTTTAAAACAAGATTTATCATGCCTTCACTCCAGAGTTCTGGCGTCAAAATGTCACAAAATAGCACTTTTGTGACATTTTGGGCTTACTTGCACAAAAAAACTTTGTGACTTTTTGCATTTTACACCACTCACTCCAGTTTTGAAATATGGGTGGGAAAGTGGGTGTGGTTAGTTAAGTTCACTTATCATTGAAACTTTTTAAAAGTCTCAAAAAAAAAGTTGTATTCTCACTCCAGTGAGGCCTCATGCACATTTCCATGTCAGTGACACGTCCATGAAAAAAAAAACATATGTGTTTCATCCGTGAAGATGTCCGTGGTCCGCGTGTCCACTTTTACCATCCATATGTCATCTGTAATTCATTGACAATGCTCAGCTGAAAATTAATTTCCAAAGAATCGCCTATCAATCTTCAGTGAAAAACGGATGCACCACAGGTGCTATCCGTGGTGTGTCCATGATTTTGACTGACCCATAGACTTCTATGGGCGTGCTTGGTCCGCATCACAGATCAAAGTAGTGCATGTCTCCGTGATTATTTTACTCACCCACAGTCAGTAAAAAAAATACTGAAATGTGAACAGACACATTTAAATCAATGGGTACGTGTGCTGTGAAAAAGCGGACAGCTCACGTTAGTGAAAAACAGAAAAATTATATTTGTGATATATCCCATGGATAAACCATAGATTTCTCAGATGGAGAGTTCTGTGAAAATAAATGCACTGTATGTATGCACTTAGTGCCAAACCTGAGAAAATGGTGCATAACACAAGATTGGAGGAACACCAAAAAGATTATAATAGTCATGAGCCCATCCTTAGGTCAGCTGTGTCTTTCTAAACTATTGCCACACAGATGTTCTGATGGTTAGGGGCCGCAGGTTGTGCACCCCTGACCTAGGGCTATTACTATTATAGGATGACAGGTTTACAGGTAAATATGTCTTTACTGAGCTGCTGATCTCCAAAGATTGGATTTTCATTAATGGAATAATATCGCCCATAATTTCCATGCTCACATAATTTCTACAGAGACAGGATGGGCTTATTGAACCACATAGATCAACAATACCAGACTATTTAATGAGGTTTCATTAATACGCTGTTAATGTGAGATTTGTGTGTGTGTTTGGGGGGGGGGGGTTACATCATTACACACAGATGCAAAGAATTTATAAAGGAGACCATTTCTGCCCTGCAAAATTGCAAATATATTACAACACAAAATAGGCGAGCGCTTTTACATTTTCATTTCTCTTTTTATTGACTTTAATGGTTTAATATTCCCTTTTAGGCGCCGTCATTTTTCACTGTGTGGTTCGCAATCAGTGCTGGAATTGCTTCAAGTTTACAATATAATAAACATGAGATTTTGTTATTTTTTATGGATTATAATCATATTTCTAAACATGGAGTTGAACTGAAACTCTGCTGAGATTTTTAAATTTGTATGATTGTGAAGAAACAAGTAGTGTTCATTGAAGGATGAGGGAAGAAAATAGGTAGAATGTTTTGTCAGGCACATACGTGATGCTGCCTTCTTCCCATTCAGTTTTTGACCTACAACTAACCTAGCCAATTTGGTTGGTCAGCATGCTTAAAGGGGGTTCTCCGAACACTTTGTAAAATTTGTAGGGGAGCAGCCATGCTTATTATACAAAAGAATGAAGCTGTACTCTTCTTATAAAGGTCCCTCCAGGCTCTGTGGTTCCTGTCTCTGTCAGAAGTGATGACATCACGTCTACTATTTATGTGACCACTCAACCAATCACTGGACTCAGCAGTCACTAGAGCATGAGCAGCATGTGATCACCAAGCCCAGTAGGTAGCTTTGTGGTCACATGAACAGTGGAAATGATGTAATCACTTCTGGTCCGATGGGGGCTAGAAGCCCTGGGTACTGAACTTGCTTTGCTAGACCCAAGGGATCTTCAGAAGAGAGTTGAGCCTCTTTGTTTTATAAGCTTCTCTTGCTAATTTTACAAAGTATTGGTAAACTCCTTTAAAGCTACAAAAACTCCCCTTCACACAACTTACATAACCTCTCTTTCTATATATGTTGTCATTTTTTTCCTACCTATCAGCATACCTTTACCTAGTTCAAGCATGTCCTCTTCAGGACAGGGACTCACCTTCCATACCTGCTTCTGGCTTCATCGGAGGAGCCACCTTGGACTGTTATCTTCTACATAGATCTCTAGGTGAAATATTTTGCTTGTTACTGAGCTATAGAGTAGAGATTGAAGAATATCTCACTTGGTTTGCGTGATGCAGAGGTCATCAGGGTTTTTCCTACCTTCTACCTCAGGAGGAAATTCTCTTCTGTTGCATATTTAAAGGATTTGTCTGGCTTCATGATATTGGTAACCTATCATAAGGATAGGTCATCAACATCAGATCGGTAGGGGTCTGACTCCTGGTACCCAAGCCAATCAGCTGCTTGAATGGGATGCAGCATGTATGCCAGCACTGCGTTCTGTTCAATGTTTCCATGCACACTGTCTACTTTGCAGTGGTGTTGGGGTGTAACTTCACTTGTTCCTGAAATTCACTTAAATGGGACAGGAATCTGTAATTACACTGAGCTATGGCTCCAAGGGACACCCCATACAAGTAAACACTGAAGAGGATGCAGTGCTGGCAGAAGCACAGTGGTCTCCTCAAACATCTGATTGCGGGGGTGCCAAGAGTTTGACCCCTACCAACCTGATATTGATGACCTATACTGATTAGGCTTGCGCAAATCAACATTCAGATCATAGATCCGAATTTGGTTCCTTCAAAACCTTTGTTTTTAATGCTAGGAAATAGGAATCCGAAGTGGGCTTTGGTACCGAGGTATTATCTAATAAAAAGCACATAAAATTCAATTACAAGAGGATATTAAAGTGCAAAAACATAAGGGTGTCAAGCAGTGAGAATGAGGAAATGTTAATTTCTGTGTCCCAATTATTTGCTGTTACCATATACTTACACAGATCTAGACATATTTCTTAAGGTACATTCCCACACGGTGTTATTTTCATACTGGGGGAAATCTTGTGCATTATCTCAGGTATATAAAACTTTAGTGGACATTATGTTAACCTGAGTGACTTCCAATTTGAAAGCAACATCCCTAATTAATTAACCAACTTGATGAAGATGTGGAGGAGCAGCAATTCCAGGTTTCAGGTTTATATGAATATGCGAAACTTAAAAGAAAATAAATACAACAAAACATGGGACAACCGCATATATATATTTACATTGTGGATCAACACAGGATTATAGGGATTTAATTCCCAAAAGAAATGTCCCACTTTAAATTCATATAATTGGACATCATAAAATAAGATGCAAGTCTTACGGGATGTGGTTTCATGTCAGTGATTAATTTCCTCTAAATGACATTTCCACAAAGTATTATCTTATTCTGGGGGAGTTAGACCTATATAGTCCCACTGGAAATAAACTATATTATAATTACAAAGATTAATATCTATTTTTATTAACAAAATCAGAGAACATTAATGGGAATGGAATCAGTGTGCTTGGAGATTTAGAGAATGAGATGTTTCAGAGTTCTTAACTCTGCTACTTTCTTCATTGGTGTACACAACTCAGTAGTAGTCAACCAGCCACATTATGGTGGTCAAAATGAACTTCTTGACTTCATTTAAATACCATGGCAGTTCATTAAAAAGGTTGTCCAGAATCCTCTTTTTTTTTAGAGCCCTAACATCCAACTCCCCTATTAGAGGTGAGGAACTGCCTAGTAGAAATCACTAAACGTCAGACAAATCTATCCAGTTCATGACCAGACACAATTTGTTTTTAGTACATGTGGCTTTTTTGTATTTATTTTTATATCTGAGAAAATGTAAAAAATATAGTTTGTTTGTTCCGTTCCTCGGCCCCACAAAAAATAGAGCATGTCCTATTCTTGTCTGCATTCATTGACAAGAATAGGCATTTCTATCATAGGGCTAGCCGTGTGCAGACCACAAAATGCGGAACGCACACAGCCAGTACTGATGTTTTGCAGATCCATAATTTGCAGACCGCAAAACACTTAAAGTCATGATTTCGTTCTGCTAAGACTCCTCAACTACTGCAGTTAACCATGACTTTGTGATCACATGAGTGCCAGGACAGGAGCAGGAAGCGTCATTGCCACT
Organism: Rhinella marina; assembly: GCA_900303285.1. Lineage (NCBI taxonomy): Eukaryota > Metazoa > Chordata > Amphibia > Anura > Bufonidae > Rhinella > Rhinella marina. Next base: position 41,907 of record ONZH01000240.1, read on the forward strand.
TCCTGATCTACAGTATATACAGCAATTGGAAAGGCAGGTGTGGTAATAAACAATCTAAGCATTCATTATGGGGAGCCTGCCTGTCACTGATAACTGGCAACCCACTCCTGCAGGTGCCAACACTCCAAGAACATTTTGAAACATCCTTGCAGAATCATATGCAGACCTATTGGATGCTTAAAATTGTCCTACATCCACCTGCTTAAAGTAATGTTAAAAGGGAGTTTGTCACCAAATTTTCATGTTTTAAACTGCTTATATTGCGTTCTTGCACATGCACACACAAAAATAACGGTACCTTTCTTGTTTTGGTCCAATTCTGTAAAGCTGCAAAAACGAGGTTATAATGTTATGTAAATAAGGGCTCGCAAGTGCCCAGGGGCGGTGTTCTTGCTGTAAATGCCCAGGCCTGTAGGTGTTTTGCATGCCTAACTCCTCCTCAGTATATCGTCTAGCCAGCCCGTTCATGTTACATCATCATCTCTAATTACCGAGATCCCGCACGTGCACAGTTCAGCACCGGGCCTGGGCCTGCACACTTCGATAACCACTGAGGGCATCAGCTTCTTTTGCAGCAGTGCGCGTGCGCTGGCTTCTGGTAAAGGTGGAGAAGGCACAGTGGGGAGAGACAGCAGTGAACAGCTGTAGTGTGGTTATCGGAGTGCATACAGGGCCACAATGGAAGTGCTCATCTCCCGCTGCCACACCGGATCGGGATTCAGCCAGTAACACGGTTCTCCAATCTGGCTGTAATTTTAACAACCGATGTGGAGAACCGGACAGAACCAACTGAATCCCATGCCTGAATGGCAGTTTCAGAGAAAGCAGTGTCTGTAGGTGTAAAGGCAACGCCCCTGTTGTTCCTAGAGGCTCATTTGCATATATTAAACCATAATTTTTCTCAGCAATATGAGCACAGATGAATGACAGGTGCCCTTTAAAAGAAGCCCTCACCTGCAGGTGATTGATGGATTATGTCACCAGAACTGAAGATTCTGTGGTGATGTTGCTCCTATGGTGATACTGACTCTTTGAATTCTTTGGTACTGTTCATTATCCCAGACATTACTGACCCTGCTTTCCTGAACATGATCTCAAACCTCTGATCTCTGATCTCAAACCCAGCCAATCTGGGTTTTATGCACCGAGCCTCCTGTCCAGTTCCTCTGAGAACATCTGCTAACAGATATGCTCCCCCTTTAGTCAAATGTCATGGTTTACTTTACAGTCTATTTAGTAGGTATTATTAATTTACATGTATCATTTGTAGACAGTGACTGCAAACATGACATTTATTAAGACAGCAAACACTTTCCATTATATTAAACCTCATGGCGATGATGGGCAAAGCTGCTCAGCTGGCTCCATGGTTCTAGTGGACAAAACAAAGAAATCTCCTCAACATATGGCGAATATATTGGCACATGCAGCCTTGACTGATGTTAACTATAAAAACATATATAAATATATATATAAGTGCTTCAGATGTAAAGTGCATTCAGAGGAAGACAAATACAGTAAGGGGATGGCAGCCATTACCAGCAGGATGAATGCTCAGATTAAAGGCCAATGTATATAATACATATCTATAATATGTGAAATCTCTTAACAATAAGAGTACAGCCCATGTTAATCACTTTGCATGGTATAGATTAACAGGAATTCCACCTCCCTGATAGCTTTCATGTGGTTCTTAGGCCTCATGCACAGCACTGTATTGTATTTCATTGTGCTACCCGTTTGGCACACTGACCCATACAAGTCAATGCAGCTATGCACACGTTTTTTCATGGATCTGTGTGCCCAATCTCACCACTGGTCCTATTTTGTCCAATTTTGCAAATGAGAAATGAGAATATCCTTTCCACTTGATGAGAGTGAGAAAAAAACAGCATATACAGTGGTCATTCAAGATACAATGGCCTCAGGATACAATATTTTCAACATACAATGGTCTTTTCTGACCCATCGTAAGTTGAAACTAGACTCAACAGACAATGCCTCAGACTCAGATCCAACCAATCAAAGCCACTTCTCTGGTAAAATAGCTGTCTTAGTTGCTAGTTGGCAGCTATTTCTGACTGTTATATATAAGGACTTGTGTTATCTGCTTATTTTTCTTAAATCTTCATTTTCTCTCATCTTGGATGACATTTTTGGGCTTTGGAGCCAATTACTCAACTTACAATGGTTTCAACATACAATGGTCGTCCTGGAACCAATTAATATTGTAACTTGAGGGACCACTGTACATGGAAAGTATCCGTTTTTCCAAGATTCATTTTTGGTAACTAAAACTCAGATCTGACACAGCTGTGTACATGAGGACTTACAAGGGTTTTTAAGATTCAGGATGCTAATGCCCTGTCCTCAAGATAGGCCGTCAATATCAGATTGGTGGGAGTCTGACACTTATAAACCCCACTGTTCATATGGGACCATCTTTCTGCATGGCATCTACATACTAGTGGTGACTCCTTGAAAAAATGCTGCACTTGCGCCCTGCTGCTCCGATCATTCTCGCTGGGACTCATGGAGATAGCCGAGTACGTGATTCAACTGTATGTTATGATTTAATTTATTGCAATACTAATAAAAAATAGACTGTGTAAATTTTAGGCTGTCACTAGAGATGAACGAATCATCCAAAATTCACTTCGCCGAATATTCGTCGAACTTTTCATAAGATTCGTATATTCTATGAATCTATTCGGCGAATCTGCATACAAATCATACGTTATTATGTGGTGTTTTGTGAACATTCGCGCACTAATAACGAACGTTTAGTTTTAAAAGGTACCCAACTTCTGTGAACACGTACGCATGAGTGTACAAATTGCTTCCGACAATGACGGGCTTTGCTGGAGAGGAATGGTGGAGCAGGAGGAACGCTCTGAGTCTGACCTCTGGATACATGATACTGTATCAGCAGATGACAGCAGATCATCCGGCTGTGACTGAGATGAGCAGGCCATCCACTCCACTACCTCATCCACTTTCTCCTCCACTACAATTTTACGCCTTGGTGGGTTAGCCTGGTGGAACATTGGCCAAGTATTGCAGATTCTACAAGTAGAAGCTCCGGCTACAGATCCTTTAGCACTGCTGCCCTGTGCCACCTTCTCCTTTTTTTAGAGCTCGAGGTCTGGCTGGAACTGGACCTCTTTTGCTTATCCATTCCAGACATTTTTCACTTGACTGTGACCCTGCAGCTGGTCTTTGTTTCTCTCCCTGTCTCTCTCCCTATCTCTCTCCCTGTCTCTCTCCCTGCCTGATCAATTACTAGCCCTGCACTTGCTCTGCAGTATCCCTGATATGTGTAATATGGATTCCCAGAACAATTACACCCCAATTTTAACAAAACAGGTCTCAGAACTTCACACACAGTGCTTCTGCTCGTTCTCAGCAGTCGCAGCACAACTAATGCGTCACTGGCTTATCGAGACTGAGCCAATCAGAGCAAGCCCTGCCCACTAGGTCAGGTGACCGCTTTTTTTCACGGGATTTTTCCGAACGAATAACGAACAGTAAAAGTTTACTAAATAATTGAATTCGTACGTAACAGCGTATAGAGTAACTTATACGTAGCATTAGCGTACAATTTGTTGGACAAGTACGTAGCAAATGCAAAGAAAGCCTTAAGAACATTTTCGAATCTAACGGAGCGAATCTCAAAAAATTCTGATTCGCTTTGCAGCAGAAAATTTCCAAGATTCGTATCGAATCTACGAAGCGGCGAATAGATTCGCTCATCTCTAGCTGTCACCTACATTGACATGCTATATTTTTGGATTTTTATTATTACTGCAATTCTGTTTGAACAACATATTAGGCTATTGTCCTTTATGCAATTTCCTTACATTTTATGTAAAGAACCTCCAAAGCAAGGACTTGGACTATATGTAATTGATCTACATAGAGAGACTCCAAATCTGCAAGTCTTGACTAAAGAGAGAAAGTGTGCCATATAATACTATATTTCCCCTTCATTAGCAGTGTACCTTGGCTGTATCAACAGATTGCATAGGGTTAGAAAGTCAACTTCATTAAAAACCTCATACTGATCATTAATTGAAATGACTTATTGTTTAAATGAAGTTTTTGGGTTAAACGTATTTTTTATGAATTTCTGGTGATGTTATCATTCATTTCCATGTCTCTATCTATAGAAAAAAAAAAATCCTAAAGTTCTGTAGTTTTCACACTGGCCAATCCACATGTTTTGATGATCAACCATGGCATGTGGACTCATGTGGATTCATTTCACAGTGGGATGTTCATTTTGCGGACACAAGTAGGTATTTTGAACATAGAGAGAGACCTACTGATAGAATTGAACAAATTATTTTGTATGATCGATTATTAGCATTCTTGAGCAGCAAGGGCTATCCCCACTGCTCAAGAGGTTTCCCCCTCTTGCTTGATTGACAGGGTCAGACATCTCGCTCAGCTCTGTCAATCTTGCGCCTGTGACTCTACTCCAAGTAATGGTGCAAGGACAGAGGCTCTGCTGCTTCTACCAGAGCAGCACCTTTGTATGTGCTGTAGCCACGCATGCAAAATCGCCGCTCTGGTAGCAGCAACTAGGGATGAGTGAACCCAAACTTTACAGGCTCAGTGTTCAGTGGTGTAGGAATTCCGTTATATTCTGTTATAATGGAATAAAACGGAATTTGTAGATGGAATGCAAAATGGAAGCCTTTACGGATAATGTCATAATGGAAGTCTATGGCCAAGCATAACAGATCCATCTGGTTTCCATTAAGCAGGAGGGAAAACAAAGTCCTGCATAATGGAAACCAGACAGATACCTTATGCTTGGCCATAGGCTTCTAATATGACGGATCAAAAAGTAATGTCTCTTAAAGGCTTCCGTTTTGCATTCCGTCTACTAATTTTATTATATTCTGTTATAACGGAATCCATAACGGATTTACTACACCACCCGAACACCGAACCTGAACCTGTAAATTTTGATTTGTTCATCCCTAACAGCAACAGATCCTCTACATTTTGGCTACTACTTGGAGCAGCAGTGCAGACGTGAGATTGACAGGGCCGGGGGTGAGATGTCTGACCCTGTCACTTAAACAGGGATGGGAATGCCACTCGCTGCTCAAGAACTCTGATGAATGAATCTATTCGCTCATCTCTAGCCACAAAGCATGTGTAAAAACTGCCAATGAACATCTGATGTATACTGTGTCTAAGGTCCTTGTTTCTGTAAATGCTGTTACTAGCAGATCAAAATGGCAGCCCTCATAATCATGTACAAGAAATATAATTAAAAAATCTATCATCACAAAATAAACCAGATTAGAAAAAAGTATATGTGTCACTGATTTTAATTGGTAAGAAAATAGAGGCTGTCAATATTAGATTGGTCGGGGTTCTGATATTGATGGAATATACAGAGGACATGCTGTCAATATCCTGGTCTGAAGAAACCCTTTAAGAGAAGGTTAAATGTGAACAAGACCCCTTATCAGGCAGGCTTTCGTTTTCGTGTAGACTATTTTCTTCATTTATAAAGCATTTCAATCATAAAAGTGACTTCTTAGCACTCTCTAAGTGCGCTGCTGAGGCATCAAAGCATATTTGGAAAGAACATTACCATGTAGCACACACCGTAGCACCTCTTCCCTGGATCCATCGGACTGCTATGTTTTATTCTTGAGTTCTCGACCTCTCTTCAATCTGAAGCCTCCACGTTTTAATTGACAAGGCAAACAGTGTCCTGCTGTCTTGAAATCTACTGCTGTGGGAGTATTATTCCACTAGCTGTTCCCATAATTGTATTTATGTTATGTGCAGCTGATTTGTTGTTCTGAAATACAGTCCCTAACGGGCCCAGTAGTACAACGGCCATAAATCATCGAACAAAACACATATTACTTGACATGTGGATGCAGATGACATATTTATATCTATATTTTGTAATTTGAGTTGAGCATCTGGGTGTTGTACATATGTTATACATGAAACACGTCCACACTGTGCAGGTCTACAAATTCCACCAATGCTCTAGGTAGCCAACTTGTCCATATATAATTCATCCAGGACCCTTATGTCCTGGACACTACCTTGCTATATGATATTTGTTTGATAGAATCAAGTTCTTTATGAATTATAGAAGACTATAAAATATTAACCACTACAGCGGAGAAAATCATTGTTTAATGTAACAAGAAATGTCATGTAATAATACCGACACACCGCATAGTGAATAACATCAGACTATCCAACTAGAGTTCATCTCTTCAGAGAAATTCATATTTGATATTATCTTAACTTTTCTATTGTAACGTTCATGAACCAAAGGATACCTTGTGACCTGTGATAGCTAAGGATCTAAATTAGCTTTATGCCCGGCCTGGGGTTAAGTCTATTGAATGTATGGTTAATATTTTCTCAGTAGGTTAAACGGGTTGTCCAGTTTTTTATATGGCTCACAGCAAGTTAAAAAAAAGCTATATTCACCTCCACCGATCCCCTGCTGATGTAGCTCCTCAGCTATGGCTTCTAAATCTGGCCTTAATCGTGCAGATCATTGCTAGCAAGCATTCATATGAACGCTCATTAGTGATGATCTGGCAGTGTAATACTGCCGCTGATTACCCAATGAATGAGCAAACACTTGTTCATAAGGCAATTGGAATCTTCTGGCAGGTTTAAAAATCATAATTTGCCGTCAGTAAATCATGTCGTCTAATCACAATCAGCTGCCGGCAAACAATTATTCTGTATGTGGGAGAGCAATGGCATTAGCAATAGCTCATCTCCATACAGTGGAGGAGATGGCTGCATGTAATAGAAGCGGTCTCCTCCACTAACAAGTAGATGATTGCTGAGAAGGAACGATTCCTTCCCAACAATCGCCTAGATGATCTGCACATCTAATTAAAATACAAGCTTTAATAAGTGGACAGCGATGGTTTAAAAAATAACAGAGCTTAAACTCACCATCCCCCCCCCCCAACTGACATTCTGATGGTGCCCACTGTCCCGACATAGCAGGAACTGGTGGGGACCCAGCAGCAACAGGGGATCAGTGAGTTGAGTATAAGCTCTTGAAATTTTTTAAAACCATTTCCGTCCACTGGCGCTTTTTTTATGACTGGAAAACCCCTTTAAAGCAAAATGCAATCTGCTGAGTCAGCTAAAACAAAGGAACAATACACAAGACATATACTATGGAAGGTAAGTTTCTTATCAAGCAATAGACTTTATGAGGCCTTATGGGAGAAGTTGTAAGCAAGTAGTTCTCTTTAATATACCACTTAGGCACAATAAATAGGACATATAAGAGACATTGGTCCTGATTTATCAAGGTTGGTGTGCGCTAGACTGGCCTTGATAGGGCTTGCGCTGTCATTTACTGCCTCCTCCAGTTCTCCATGCTGTGGAATGAAATCTATGGCAGCTCATAGCTGCTGTAAATGTCAGTTATTATTGATGTCAGTTTCTGGTGTAATGATGAATTAGCCGGGGTTGATGACCTTTGCAATGCCCTCATGCCGCCTTTGCCATGCCACCTTTTTGTAGACTTAGTAAGGTGTAAAATGCAGATCACAACTAGAAACGTCGCAAATGCATTGAAAAGGTGCAAATCCATATTTGTACACCAAAAAATGGGGTAAGGGGAATGATAAATTACCCCAAATGGGCACCTTTCTCATGAATAATTTCACCTGATCTGTATACAAAGGCATGTGACAGCAGTGTACCATATACAGTATATCGTTCATCCATAGTTCTCAGTGTAGTATGCAGAAGGGAGAAAAAAAAAAAAAAAAAAAGAGGGTTAATCAAAATATTTTGGATGTCCACCCAAAATATATGATAAACTAAAGGGGCCAATGGGGGATGACTAATCCAATGGGCTGATTAAAAATATGTATAAAGGGAAATAAACAGGGAAGGCATGCTCGAGTGGCTAAACGTGTAGAATATGTACACATACATCAAGAATGTATCTACATGGACAAGATGAAGGGCGGGATTCCCCTCTATAAATACCACTAAGGTGAGACTGCATTATGCCATTTTAAGTCTATTTATATTTTTAATACTCCTGAGAATGGGGGTATGTGGTAACACCCCTGAAACGCATTGAGCCATCTCTTTATCAATAAAGGAATTGATCAGAAGCACTGTGGTCGTGGGCTGCCATCATTCCTGTCATACTACAAGCGATCCCAGCGGGGGAGGTTGAGTCTGGAGGTGTCTTGAGCTTTATCCTACAGAACACCTCCCCAGTAAAGTGAGTCATTGTATATTTATGGATTGATATTTATGGATTAATATTCCATGGATTTTATTTATTTATCTATTTAATTTTATTTTATAGCTCATATATTTTTTCCTAACATACCTTAAAGAGTGACTATCTAGATTATTCAGCCTCTCACAATATCATTTTACTATTGTTCAGCTTTTTATCCTACAGGGAGTGCAGCCATTAAAGTGGTCTTTAGAAATGTTTATTGGTGGCAACCAGTGGTAGTTGTATAGGTTGGTAAGACCATATGGACCTACAACACCCATTTCTTGCTAACAATTCCTACGTACACTCTCTCAGAGTAGTAAACGCTAAAGATTGTTGAATATTTCCCCTAATGCTGAGGAGAAAGTTCTACCATTGCTTGGGCGATGTGCTGGATATATTCATTTATAAGTGAACACATATACTGTACATAATTTTAATACATAGTGTATACTGTTCATACCGCTGGTCTTTACATTACTGCATAATAGCAGGGATTACACAATTCAATCAGCAGCATCTATGTCATTTAGCCCACTGTAATCATAAAGCTGTATTTCTGTATAAATTATTCTGTATTAACAGGTGGGTCGGAGGCTCTGTTCAGAGTTTTCATCACAGATTCCGTCATATTTGATAGAAAAACTAATGGTGCACTAATTTTCTGTGAAATCGACGGACATGTCAGCATGTAACAGATATGGCACAGAGTTGTGGCTTCAATTATAAATGGAAACAACAATGCTGCTGTGAACAGCCTAATAGTTGTCTGTGAAAAACAAAGGATTACAATGTTTCAGAAGTAATTGACACCTCCAAATAGCTAAAGGGGAATAAGCCACTGCCAGACCCGTCTTGTGATAGTTTATCTTCCCTGAGAACAAAAGAATTGGCATGTTGAAATCCAATATTCCCCACCCTTTGTTCTCCAACATTTACCGCAGGAGAAGAGTCAGGACACCCCCATACACATTTGATGCTCAGCTCAACATTAACCCAAAATATATGGTCACCTTTACTTTGAACCACCTCTCAACATTCAAATTAACAGTTGAGCTTCAGACTTTTCTCATGCGAATGTATTGTTCCTGGTAATACATGCTGGATGTTAGGACTGTGTTTTCAGGATGCTGCTGCCTTCACTAGCTCTTGTGTGTGAGCACAGCCTTATTCCTTAACCAATTACCCCTTCTACAGCTTATACGTGATTTCCTCTGACTTGTACTGTTAAACACTGATGCTGAGTATTGTCTGATATCCCCCCCACAGCTTACCATTCGTGTTCTGCTTTCTCTCTAAACTTGTACACAGCTTATGTGATTCCCCCTCCTCCCCAGTAAACTGCCTTTCCTCTCCATCTACAGCCTGTTTAAGCTAACCTCCTTAGATGCCCCTCCCTTCCTCAACAGGTTGGTCTGCCAATTAGAACATCATTCTACTATTTATAAGAGAAGGTAGAGGGAGAACAGAAACAGGGAAGAGCTCTGATGGACAGTGGCATACATAAAAAAGTAAGGGCCCCATAGCAAGGATCAAACCAGGCCCCCCACACAGGACAGAAGGGTTTCCATATAAACCCCTTTTTAATGACCCTTGGGCCATTTTTCCACTGCCTCATTTGCTAAAAGTTGTTCTTTTAGAGGGTAGAGTCCTGACCAAGTCTTCACATCCAGTAGAAGAGGAAATAATCCCAACTAAGACTGGACCCCCTCTTGCCCTAGGCCTCATAGCAGTCGTATCGTCTGCCACTATGGTAGTTACCCCCCTGCTGATGGATTTATGTGATGTCAGATTCAGCAGCACCACCAGCTAGGTGACGAACTTATACACACTCTGTAGCAGTAAAATGGTAGGAAACTTTTAATGAAAACTTAATTTTACATATAAGAAAAACAATATAAAGCCAAAGTGTTTGAAGGTTAAATTCATTAAACAATTCTCATGAGAGAACAATGTTTTTCTATTTATACTAATGAAATGAATATGATAGGATTTTCTTGCTTTTCTATTACAGGTATTTTGTAAAAATCTATATCAGTCTTAATGCTCAATGATTAGATTAACTTGAAATCCAGAGTAGCATATGCAATAATCTCTTTTAATTAAGTAAGTTCATCTAGATCCAAATCCAGGTTGATAGGTGTAAAGGGACTATACCACCCAATGTTTCCCAGCCCTTGATAGAGAAATAACAGTTAACTCACAGAATTACATTGCCTTAATGAACTTCTATCACTTGTTTGAAAAGAGATCAGATGAGATGGAAATTAGAATTCATGTTGTTTAGAGGAAAATTATCGATTCAATTACTAATGATGAGAGGCTTTGTCTTACAACCACATAGAACAAGCTGTATGTGCCTCATCCTTCAAATGTAACCTGATTGCGTGCAGAAATAAATCTAAGAGGAAGCAGATTATGCTAGATCAATGCACAGTAAGAAATTAAGGAGTCGTGAGTAATGCATATAATGCCAACAAGATAGACAGGTAAATCAGCAGATGGTACTTTTACCAATGTGTCTTGCTGTGAAGTATAATTCATGTTATTTGCTTCATAGAGCTGGATATAGTTAAATCAATATGTTCTCCTCATATATTTTACATGTGGAAGTTATGGCTGAAAATGTAATATAAAGTATTGCAACGGCTCACACACACAATCTTAGAGGAGTTATCCCATGAAAAGTATTCTACATTTTTCCAACCAGCACCTGGATCTGAATCTTTTGTAATTGCATGTAATTAAAATTTAGAATAGCCATTGAATTATTTAATAAAAATGTATCTGCATAGCACCATATGCCATTTCTCTATCCCCCTCGTGGAGGTGGTCCGCCCATGCTCAGTTCCTTCAACTGCCATCCTTTACTGTTAGAGACGTTACAGGGAGAGAGAAGCAGAAGTAAGGACATGCCCCTTGAGCTATGATAGGAAAAGAGAAGAAAGGATGTGTCTCCTGAACTGCATCAGAAAGCACCCCCCTTGAGAAAGGATACACCTCCTGAGCTGTCAGTCTGAAATAAATATAGCAATGAATGGGGAGATCTCTGGATCCATGTGTGGTACAGGGCTTTCTAATTTTGTTAGAAAGAGATAGTCATGTACCATGTAATGACAGAGCCGAATATTGCACCCCCTTATGGCACCTCTAAATTACTTCTGACAAAATAAACTCCATCTTCTGTCCATCTTGAACTTAGAAATCCTTGTCTGCGGATAGTATCTCTGGTAACTACATATAGCATGATGCTTTATCCAGACATCACAGATAGATATGACTAGACCCAGGGATGTAGATAAAACTGACTGGGTCCCACAGCAAATTTTTGTATAGCAGACCCCCCCCCCCCCCCTCCCATAGGGACTGCTAGGCAGAGACTTCCACCCAGCAGCAAGCCTGGTGACCTCACCAGCACTAATGGGTGGGCTTTAGCTCTGCCCTAGCCTGTAAAATGGCTAGGGCAGCGCTAAAGCCAGCCCATCAGAGCCGGTGACGTCACCAACACACTGCTAGGTGGAAGCCTCTCTGCTCACTGGAAGCTCAGGACAGGACCTTCACTTCAGGGTGCTGATGTCTCGCAGGTCCCGTCCTGCACATCCGGTCATCAGTGAGTGTCCACCGTAGTGCGAGAAATTGGGAGTGGTCTTTTTTTTTTTCTTCTAGTGGGGGGGGGCAGGAGTTAATGGCTGTATTGATGAGCGCTTCACAATGGAAGCCTCATCAGTAACAGCCCAGATCGGAAAATACAGGCAATTAATATTGCCTGTAGAAAAAAATTCCTGGCATCCGCACTAAATTACCAGCCGGGTGGCAACCCTCAGATCAGACCTCCAATCCTCATCAGTTCCCCCAAATCAGATCCCCAATCCTCAGCAGACCCCACAGTCAGAACCACAACCTCCATCAGCCTCACATCAGACCCCCCCCCCCCCCAGCCACAGATGAGACATAGAAAAAAATTTATAATAAACTTCTCTTCTGCTCTGTGCAGCGCTGCCACTCACTGCTCCCTGGTCTTTTTCTGGTCCGTGCTGCACTATGAATAGATGTCACCTGGAAGAAGACCAAGGAGAGGCAAGTACAGCTTGTGAAGCACTACTTATTGCTCCCTGGACCTCCCGCACACTGATGACCGCTTTCATTCTGAAAGTGGTCATTAGCAGTTGCACTATAAGACGCACTACAAATTTTCCACCACTTCAAGAAAAAGAAGTGCGTCTTACAGGGTGAAAACATAATAAATATGATCACGAACATATTTCCTCAAAAAAAATGTATATATATATATATATATATATATATATATATATATATATACACATACACACACATATATAGACACATGTATATATATATATATATATATATATATATATATATATATACACACATACGCACATAACAAACACAGATGGATCACTTATCTTTCTTTTTGGAGGCTGCAGGAGAGGAGCAGTCAGGAGGCATGGAGGAGGAGGGGAGGCTCCGCTGATGGCATGCAGAGAGCTTTTTTCCTGAACTTTGCATGCTTCCCTCTGAGCATGGACCGCTGGGCAGCATCAATCAGCGTAAGCAGGCACGTGTGTAAAGCCGACTCCTCATTGGCTCAGAGTGCCTGCTGGTGTGTAATGCTGCTGCCCTGCGGTCCTCAGCCTGTACGTCGGACTCCCAACACATATACAAATAAACAGCTTTCTTTATCAGGCTGGGACGGGAGGGGACCCACTATGTGATCTGGCCACTTATCATTGCCGGTACAAATAAAATACCAGTACCGGCAGGAAGAGCAAAATGCCGGCTTCCCGAGCACAGAAGGGCAACCCTACCCGGGCCCCTTCTGTGCTAGACCACATCCATCATTTGCTAATGTTAGATCATTACAAATAGTGAAAATAATGCAAAATAAACAGCAGATTCATGCACAGGAAGACCTGCAGAATGGGTCTGTGCAGCAGCACTCATGCCACAAGCAGTGATCAAACTCCAGTCACCCTCAGATATGGGAGCAGATATGATGGGTTGGCAACAATAGTTTCACATTATCAGCATCATAATGGGAATAAAAACACTAGCGCATATCTCCCAACTTTTAAAAATTGCAAAGAGGGACAATGTGTGCGGTGCACATTATGGCAGTTTTTTTTCATACTAGACCATGCCTCTAAGTCCGCCCAAAGCATAATTACTGCTGGAGCCGCTGAGGCAGATTTTTTTAATGCGCTTCAATGTCCATTTAAATATTAGCACATAAATCATCAGATTACAGATATTTTAAGGTACAAATTGCAACAAATAATGAAGTTCTGGTCTAATATACAGGTAGAAACCATACAAACACTTTAGTAAGGAGCAATTTAGTAAATGTATTAATGCACATTTATGCATTAATTCTCCAGGTCAAAAAGAGGGACATTTAAGGAGCAAAGAGGGATATGGGGACTTGGGTCAAAAAGAGAGACTGTCCCTCCAAAAGAGGGACACTTGGGAGGTATGCACTAGCTCACCCTTGAAATAGTGGCTGTCTCACTTCAGTAAGTGGTATTTATTAGGTAGAGAAAGTTAATACAAGCCACTTACTAATATATTGTTATTATCCATATTGCTTCCTTGGCTGAAATCATTTTTTACATCATGCACTGCTTGTTTCCATGGTTACAGACCACCCTGCAATCCATTAGTGGTGGTCGTGCTTGCACACTATAGGAAAAAACGTCAGCCTCTCTGGTAGCTGGTGCCTTTTTCTATACTGTGTAAGACGCTAGCAGTTCAATTCAGTACAATACAGAATGTACTGTACTAAATTGAAACAGGGATCAAACCCTAAAAAGGTGAATGCTGCTCTATACTTTTTTTTGTTTATCTAGGACTGTTTGTGGCCTACACGATGATGTGCACATCCATATATGTTACCTGCCTGTCATTCAGATGCACAGTAACTGTTTCGCTACCAAAAAGGTCTGGCTATTCATGTTTTGCACTGCAAAGTGATGTACACCAAGATACTAAAGTTTAACTGCAGCCCGGGATAGAAGTTATTTAATGCACTTAGTGACTAATTAATTCGTAATTAAGCAAATTTCTTGGAGGAAAGCGATCAAAGCAACCAATTTGAATTTTTGAAAACTTTTCTTATCTCTAGTTATGACATCCTTAGCTGCAAGCAGCCAGATAGAAAAATGCTTCCTGCCGTGTTCTTCTATCCATGGCTGGGAGATGGCAGACATTACAGCTAATGTGCACATACCAGAAATAGAAAACTATGGGATCGATTGTGGCATCAATTCCCCACCCGACATCTCTGTACCACTGAAGGGAAATTGCAATGGAACTAGTGCTGAACAACTCGGGTTCAGATTGCTCTATCCGAACCTGATTTGTTTGAAAACTTAGTTTACAATAGCTTCTCGCTAAAATCTTACTGCAACTAACGCAAGACTTGGTTCGCCTCACATCTATAACGTTACACTTCGGTTGTGTGCATAAATTACTGTGTCAAAATCCGAAGCTGAATTTGGCTTTGTTAATGAGATTTTGAAACAGTAATTTATATAAATTATGTGCGCATAACCAAAGTGTAACGTCATAAACGTGAGACGAAGCAAGTATAATTTGCGACTTTTGAGTTTCTTGGCATTTTTTTTAAATGCAAATAAAAGGGGAGTGGCTAAGTGGAGGGGGCATGGCTTTGCACCGCCCCGGCGCATTTACTATAACTTTTGCCAGAAAGTTGCTGAAGTTACAGCCAAAGTCTATGCTAGCTTGTAGCTGAATTAATTAATTTAATTAGGCGCATCTCACACCAGTGCAGGAAGATCAATACCGGTGTGTGGATGCACCAGTCTTGAACTATCTCCCCCAATGTCCCTAAGCACAGGAGTAGCTTATGGAGAACTCTGCGAATGTCCTTAAGTGGCCCACCCAAAGCATTGACTTGAACCCAACTGAACATCTCTGGAGAGACCTGAATATAGCTGTCCACAGACGGTCTCCATCTAACCTGACAGAGCTTGAGAGGATCTACAGAGAAGAGTGGCAAAAATCCCCAAATCTAGGAATACAAGGCTTGTGGCATCATACCCAAGAAGGCTGGAGGCTGTAATCGCTGTCAGAGGTGCATTAACTAAGTCCTAAGTAAAGGGTCTGATTACTTATGTTATTGCAAGATTTTAGTTTTTCATTTTCAATAAATTAGCAAAGATTTCTAAAATTCTGTTTTAAGCTTCTCATTATGGGATATTGAGAGCAGAATGATGGGGAAAATCTTGATTTTTTATTATTTTACCAAAAGGCCTCAAAATAACAAAATGTGTAAGGGTCTGAAGACTATCTGAATGCACTGTACATAGTGGGCACTTCACTTCAGGGGCACAGTTCTGGAGACAGTTGCAGGCCCTACTTCTGGGACCAACCGCTGTCTGACATTAATGGCATATACTGATTCCTATCAATATGCTATCAGTGTCTGAGATGGACCAACCCCTTTAACCCTTAGAGTACCAGCACCGTACATGGTGGAAAAAAGTGTCCAAATGGAGATTTGCTGTTCTTTGTCGCTTTTTTTTTCTAAAAAAAATTAAATAAAAAGTGATCAAAAAGTCATACACACCCCATAATGGTATCAATAAAAACTTCAGATCGCCCCGCAAAAAATGAGCCCCCATAAGCTCCGTACACATAAATAAGAAAAAAAAAAAAAGGCCAACTTTATAATTATTTTATCACTATCAAAACGCAGGAAAAACTATACCTATTAGGTATCGCCGGATTCGTACTGATCAGTAGAATGAAAGTAACTGGTCAGTTTTAATGAACATCGAACCTTGTAAATAAGAAACCCATAGAACTGTAGCGGAAACGTTTTTTTTGCAATTTCACCCGATTTGGAATTTTTGGGCCAAATTCGAATTAGGCAGATCAGTGATAAAGTCCATAGACAAGTGAGTCCATGGTCTGGACGGGATGGGCAACGGGAGTAGGGGTCCAGAAGGTTGAGTATGTGTCACCTTAGCGCATACACAGACACTACAGGCCGACACATAGTCCTCAATACACTTACGCAGCCCTGGCCACCAGAATCTACGAGAGATGAGGCAGACAGTGGATTTACTCCCAGGGTGTCCCGCAAGCACCGTACAGTGATGTTCCTAAAACACCTTATGGTGCAATTCAGATGGAACAAACAATTTCCCAGGGGGGCAAGACTCCGGTGCATCTCCCTAGGCCTCAAACACCTTGATCAGGGTAAAGAGCAGATATCATCACCCCTTCATACAGTATAGGGCTCG
Organism: Rhinella marina; assembly: GCA_900303285.1. Classification (NCBI taxonomy): domain Eukaryota; kingdom Metazoa; phylum Chordata; class Amphibia; order Anura; family Bufonidae; genus Rhinella; species Rhinella marina. The sequence continues at coordinate 58,461 of ONZH01000240.1, forward strand.
GCTCTTCAAAATCACTAACTCCGGGAAAACTACGTGACAAGGCATCCGCCTTAACATTCTTAATCCCAGCACGATACGTGACAATGAAATTGAATCTGGTGAAGAACAAAGACCATTTGGCCTGCCTCGGGTTGAATCGTTTTGCCGACTCATGGTAAGCCAGGTTTTTGTGATCTGTGAATACCGTGATTGGGTGAATCGCCCCTTCCAACCAATGACGCCAATCCTTAAAAGCCAATTTAATGGCCAGTAACTCTCTGTTACCCACATCATAATTTCTCTCCGAAGCAGAGAGTTTTTTCGAGAAAAAGGCACATGGCGCCATTTACCTGGTGACGGACCCTGTGACAAAACTGCTCCTACTCCCACCTCGGATGCGTCAACCTCCACAATGAAAGGTTGCAACACATCTGGCTGCACCAAAATAGGGGCAGAAGAGAAGCACTCCTTCACAGCGGAAAAGGCTCGCAATGCTGCATCAGACCACACTGAGACATCCGTCCCTTTCCTAGTCATGTCAGTTAAGGGTTTCACTATTGTCAAATAGTTCTCAATAAATTTTCGGTGATAGTTGGTGAACCCCAAAAAACGCATAAGAGCCTTCAAATTTTCAGGTCGATCCCAGTCCAATACAGCACGGACTTTCTCTGGATCCATTCGAAAACCTGAAAATGACAGCAGGTATCCTAAGAATTGCACCTCGTGTACAGCAAAGACACATTTCTCTAATTTAGCATACAATTTGTTATCTCTTAAGATCTGCAACACCTGTCTAACGTGATCCTGATGTGTCACAATATCTGGAGAATAGATTAGTATGTCATCCAAATACACGACTACAAACCTCCCCACAAGGTGATGAAAAATGTCATTAACATAATGCTGGAATACCGCAGGAGCACTGGTCAACCCAAAAGGCATGACCAGGTTCTCAAAGTGGGCCTCAGGAGTGTTAAAAGCCGTCTTCCATTCATCCCCTTCCTTTATCCTGACCAGATTATATGCCCCCCTTAAGTCCAACTTGGAGAACACCTTGGCATCAACAATCTGGTTAAACAAATCGGGAATCAAAGGAAGGGGGTAAGGATCACGGACAGTAATCCGATTGAGTTCACGGAAATCCAGACATGGCCTAAGAGTTCCGTCCTTTTTCTTTACAAAGAAAAACCCAGCTGCCACTGGAGATTTGGAAGGTCTTATGTGTCCTTTAGCCAAACTCTCAGCAATATATTCTTTCATGGCCGTTCTCTCAGGTCCAGAAAGGTTATACAGCCTAGATTTGGGCAATTTTGCTCTGGGGATAAGATTGATAGGACAGTCGTATTCCCGATGTGGGGGTAAATCCTGACATCCACCTTCAGAAAATACATCAGCGAAATCAGATATAGAAGCGGGAAGTGTCTTAGTGGTTAACGCAGAAAAAGATGTATTAAGACAATTGTCAACACAATAATCACCCCAATCCAGAATCTGTCTATTATGCCAATCGATGGTTGGATTGTGTTTGCTCAACCACGGTAAACCCAGCACCACAGGAGCAGGAAGACCTTCCAACACAAAACACGAAATAAGTTCCTGATGAAATTCACCCACTCTTAATCTGATATCATGCACCATCTGAGACAACCCCTTTTGAGAAAGAGGCGCAGAATCAATAGCAAACACAGAAATCCTCTTCTCCAATGCACTCGGAGACAATCCATGCATACGGACAAACTGAGCATCAATCAGGTTCACCCCTGCCCCGCTGTCAATAAACACCTCAATTTTCACAACCTTTGACTCTAGCGCCACCTCGGCCGTCAGGAGAAAACGGGTACTACAGGATGAAGACAATTGCACATTTTCTTGAACATTTAAAGTTTATTGAAAACAAATAATTGTTAAATGAAATTGCCAATCATTCCAGTAGATTAAACATAAGATATACAATATATCTCATACATTTGTTTGCCAATTGCACATTTTCTGTCTCTCCACCCACTCCTCCAAGAGTGAGATGTGAATTTAACGTCCCCTTTCTTTTTTTTCTCTTTTAGAGACTGAATGCATGGCCATGCGTTGATAAAGTGTCCTTTCTGTCCGCAGAAAAAACACACACCCTTTTTATTACCAGAATGCTTATAGGTGGAAGCAGGAGTGGCCCCCCCTAACTGCATGGGTTCGTCCCCAGACATCAACCCAGGAGTATCTTCACCCGAAGTGTCATAGGAAGACACAGTGATAGTACGTCCTGAGAGCGGGGGCCCCTAGATCTCTCTCTCAAGCGTCTATCCATGCATACAGCAAGAGACATAGCAGCTTCCAAAGACACAAGAGTTTCATGAAAGGCCAAAGCGTCTTTTAGCCTTTCAGATAACCCTTGACAAAACTGACTATGGAGAGCTGGATCGTTCCATTCGGTATCCGTAGCCCACCTCCGAAACACAGCGCAATAGATCTCAACAGAGCGCTCTCCCTGGCGGAGGTCACGTAACTTGGTCTCGGCCAGGGAGATGCGATCCGGGTCATCATAGATAAGCCCCAAAGCATTGAAAAATTCATCCACCGACTGGAGAGACTGCGATCCGGTCGGCAAAGAAAAGGCCCATGACTGTGCATCTCCCTTGAGCAACGAGATCACCACACCAACTCTCTGTTCCTCATTACCAGATGAATGTGGACGCAACCTAAAGTACAATTTGTACGCCTTCCTGAAAAAAATGAAGTTATCACGTCCCCCAGAGGATCTATCTGGGAGAGCGACTTTAGGCTCCAGACAGGCCTGGCAACCACCACCCCCTGGACCAACAGCCTGTTGTCTCTGAATCTGGATGACGGTCGTGCGGAGGTCAGCTACCTCCAAAGACAGCCCCTGCAGCTGCTCGGCGAATACAGCAATAGGATCCATGGCTGTACAGATACAAACAACAAAGTGACGGTAATTGGCGGTTTATAATGTCACGCGCAGGTGTGGGGGGGGGAACCAAACCAAGCGTAGGAGGGAAAGAAGATTAGGCCTAGAAACTAAGGAAGGAAGATGGACACCTCCTACAGGAAACCCTGGCTCAATTCCTGTCTATCTACCAGTATGAACAGACCTCAAAGGTAGGCAAGTTCATACACAGGAACCTAAACACCGAACTGACCCTATAGGACCCTGGAACTAATGACAGGAATGAGTCTAACTGTTCCTCCAAAAGGAAGGACGAACAGGAGTCTCCCTAAGGCCTAATAACAAAACACACAGAAGGGAAAAGGAAACTTAACTTTCAGTGAAGAAATGGAGGCTCCAGGATCTCAGCTGAAGATCTAACTGCTGCACACTACAAACAACAACTGAAGCTATAAACCACAAGGAATAGTGGGAGAAGAAGCAATAAATAGGGGAGGGACAATTACCACACCAGGAACACCTGAGGGAAAAGGGTGTGGTAAATACCAACAACAAAAAGGGAAAACATGTCAGATTATACCACGTGTTGCCAATCTGACAGACCTCCTGTTATCTGTCATAGGAATGTCCGTGACATCATGCTGATGGCTGTTGCTCATCTGCAATATATGGGCACCGGCCACGTGCACACTGTATCACAGATGCGGACCCATTCACTTGAATGGGTCCGCAATCCAGAAGGAGCAGTGTGGAACGGAGGCACAGAACCCCACAAAAGCACTATGGAGTGCTATTTTTTTGTGGTGAGGTCTGGATCAGTCTGCAGCAACCATATGGATGGTGCCCGTGCATTGGGGACCGCAAATTGCACATGCTTGTGTGCATGAGCCCTAAGTGTGCTTCACTTGCTTTAGGGGCCGTTCAGACGGCTATGTTGCTGCGGATCCGCAATATTGCGGATCCGAAAAAACACGGATGACCACCAGTGTGTGTTCTGCAATTTGCGAAACACACATGGCCGGCACCCCACACAAAATGCCTATGTACTGTAAATACATTTTAAGAAAGTGCAAAATAGCCACAAGTGGGGTTTTCATGTGATGAGGGATTTGCCAAGTGTGTGTTTGGCGGGGGGCCCCATACAAAAATTTGCTGTGGGGCCCAGTCATTTTTAGCTACGCCCCTGGGAGATAGGTAATATTAGATAAACAGATGATAGATAATAGTAGATAAATACATAGATATTAGATAGATTACATTATACAGTATACAGTGGGGGATGGGTGTGTGTAGAGAACATGTCCTGTACATTCTCTGCAGGCTGTCTCCCCTCCTGTACCTATCAGGGTAAATCTACCAACAAGCAGCCCCTGTAATTTACTGCAGCACAGAGAGGAGAGGGGCCATCAGCAGATTTTTCAGGTCATAATAGGGGGGAGGCTTCTGAACTCACCAGTAAACCTCTGGAGTAGGAGTTCATTACCTTCACTGTGCAGGGCCTCCGGTGAGAGAGAGGAAGTGGGCAGGGCCAAGCTCTGCCTGACTGCTGTGGAGCCAGAGCTATGGATACAGCACCCGGCTCCTCACTACAGCAATAAGGACCCTGTGGGCTACAGTGGGAGGGAGACCAGAGGCCAATGTTACCTAGATCTGCTGTCTGCGCTCTTCTCAGGTGCAGCCACCAGCTCTTTAACATATATGTCTGGGCAGCTCAGCAGGGGGCCCCTTAGAGGATCGGGGCCCTGGGCAATTGCCCTGTTTCCCCCCCCAACACCGGCCCTGGGTAGTACATGTGAATGTAATCAGGTTTACCCTACAGCTATAATTCTACAATTCTACAATATTAATTGTGAAGTTCCTATGCTGTCAATCTAAAAGTGTTAATGTAGAAAATGGACACAGGGGTAAAATTCTTTATTAACACAGAAAAAAGTGATCAGTCCTAAAATCCTGGATCAATAGCGTAATATCTCTTATAATTTACTAACTGTAGAAGACAAACCATGAGGCGTACATCCCCATGTTATACATCATCTATTGCTGCTGAGCCAAACTTATCAACACGAGGTTCTTAGTATACATTTTCATCACAATGTATAAGCCCACTTGCCACTTCACGGCGACCTCTTTCAAGTGGGTCCCTACACTAACCTACACTAAAATTACTATACTATTATTAACTGATTATAATAATACTATTATTATATTGTTACTAATAGCAATATTATACTATTGTTACCCTTAGTAATATATTATCATATTTTTAGTACTATTTCTATTATTCTAATTTCAGTCCCTATTTTTAAACCTGTTGATCCAGAAGAAGGCAAAAACCCCTGGACACATTCAGCCTATTTGTGTCATAGGGGAAAATTCCTTCTCGACCCCGGGAAAAGGCGATCAGTCCTAGGACCCTGGATCAAACCTAACTGCTAATATTACTATTATTATTAATCTTTGTCCAATAAATATATATTAGTACCCTAATATTAATGTTTTATTATTTTATTATAATCCTAACATTATTATTAACTTAATTATGCTAATGACCGTTGTTTAATATTACAGCACTCATTTCATTACTACTATTATAATTCTCAATATTTATAAGTATTTAGGTTTTGTTCTTTTTTTTTTACAATTTTTATGGTATTATAACTACCACTGCAACTATAATTCCTATCATAGTGTTAGAATACTATTGTTTCTTTTAGCACTAGCATTTATTACTGATGCACTATGTCTATGATTTTGATCCAGAAGAAGGCGAAAACCCCTGGACACATTCAGCCAATTTGTGTCACAGGGAAAAATTCCTTCTTGACCCCGGGAAAAGGCGATCAGTCCTAGAACCCTGGATCAAACCTGTTACTATAACTATTATTAATACTACTGTTATTATTATTATTACTGTAATAAATGCTATTATTGCCATTGTACCTACTACTAATATTCTACTGCTACTATAGTAATTCTAATCTGCTATTATTATGACTAGTTTTTTGGTTTTTTTAGTGATTATCTACCAGTATTGCCATAAATGATGTTATTGGCGGAGAGGTCTTAGCAGGACTGTCCAGATGATATTTCTCCTTCCTCTTAAATACTGGTAGACATGATGGCTGATGTTACACTGTCTGGTCCTGCTTCTCCTTGTGGTGGTCTTCACTTTGATTGTAATTTTCATCTTCTCCTTCCCCTTCTTTTCTTCTGCCTTGCGTTCCTCTTCTTCATCCAGGCCTCTACACAGTTTTACCATCATAGCTCTTGCTTCTTCTTCCATCGATGGTTGTGGTTGCTCAAGCTGCATCGGTTGTTCTTCATAACTGGTAAGATATGCTTGCTGAGCTCTTGGGACTGGTCGGCATGAGGCGCTAAGATGGCAAGAGATTAGTAGATGAATATTGAGACATTCACATCAATCCTTGTATGAATGTAACTTTAAAAAGTCTTTCAAAAAGGCAACACAATAAGGACCATGTTCTCTAACCTCCATCTTGCAGAGGGGTTATGGGAGAAGCTTGACACAATAGGCCAGTCTCCTTAGCTGCTCCTCCGGCGTGATGTTAACTAAATAAAATAAAACCAGATAATGGGATCAGTCATATAAAACTCTTATAAACCCTGATAATGGAGCAGACCAGAGTATCTGTGGTGCTGAATTGGTGGCAGCTTAGATGAGTATCAGTTATTCTATTATTTTACAGTCTTTACAGAAAAATAGAAAAAAAATACAGTATTTTTCGCTTTATAAGACGCAATTTTTTCCCCCCAAAAGTAGGGGGAAAATTGCGATGTGTCTTATAAAGCAAATACAAGTGAGCGCGTCCATTATGGAAGTGCTCACTTGTATGTGTAAGGTGCCGGGAACCCCATCAGACCTCAGATCAGCCGACCCAACTACATAAGATTAAAATAATTACCTCTCCCGCGCCGCGGCTCCGCTCCGGGTCCGGCGCTCTTCTGTTTCCCCGGGCCAGCGCTGCACTGTCCTGACCGCGTACAGCATCAGGACGTAGTGCGCGCACTATGACCTGACGCTGCACGCAGTCAGGTGACAGTGCAGCACCGGCCGGAGAGGACAGAGGAGCACTGGACCCGAAGTGGAGCCGAGACGCAGGAGAGGTAAGGGAGGTTTTTATTTTAACCTTATGTGGCTGGGTGGGCTGATCTGAGATCTGATGGGGGCACAGTGGGCTGATCTGAGGTCTGATGGGGGCACATTTTGCTGATCTGAGGTCTGATGGGGGGCACATTCTGCTGATCTGAGGACTCATGGGGGCACATTTTGCTGATCTGAGGTCTGATGGGGGCACAATAAGCTGATCTGAGGTCTGATGGGGGCACATTTTGCTGATCTGAGGTCTGATGGGGGCACATTTTGCTGATCTGAGGTCTGATGGGGGCACATTTTGCTGATCTGAGGTATCATGGGGGTAGAGTGGGCTGACATGGGGGCTGATCTGAGGTCTGATGGGCGCACAGTGGGCTGATATGGGGGCTAGGTCTGATGGGGGTCCTGATATGGAGGGCTGATGGGGTTCTGACATAGAGGGCTGATATGGGGGTCTGATGTGATGTCCTGAAATTTATGGGGGGGTCTGATATGAGGTGTGATGAAAAATATTTTTTTATGATTTTCCTACTCTAAAATCTGGGGTGCGCCTTATCATCAGGTGCGTCATATAAAGCGAAAAATACGGTATATTTTTTCCAGAGTGCTGTCCTTTTTATAATATATATATGACCATTTTAATATATATATATATATATATATATATATATATATATATATATATATATATGGTAACAGGATAAGGGATATATTTTTCCACTTTCCATTTGATTTTTTCCACTTTTTATAGATGAAGCTTAAGAGCACAGAGAATGGAGAGCCAACACAGTGTGAGGAATAATACTTGATCCAACACTGGCCGAATATCCTCCCCACATTGTCTCTAATGAAGTCTTTACTCTGATAAATTGTATCCAAATCCTATAAAACAATCAGCAGGAAGAGTTCAGCAGAGGTTTTGGCCACTTGGTTCTAATGACTTTGACTAGGATGTACTGTTCATAGAAACATTGGGAAACCCTGGCCTATATATTCAGGGGCATGGACAAAGCTGGGAAACCTCATAGAATATTGACTCTTAAGCTAGTTTCACACTAGCAGCATCGTCTTCCGGCGTGCGGCTGGAACTCCCCTCCAGCCCCATTCACTATAACATTGTAGTTTTAATTCCGGCCGCCTCTCGCAATGTTTGTCGTGCTGTGGCCAGAACTCCAGCCCGCCCCCATTATAGTAAATGGGGGCAGAGCGGAGTTCCAGCCGCACGCGTGCACTAGCGGCAGCATGGATCCGGCAGGCTGTTCACCCGCTGGGCCTTGCCACTAGTGTGAAACTAGCCTTACTCTAAAAATAATTGAGATCCTGTGTTATATGTGGTAGATATGGACATCTTTACTTCATGCATAGTAGTAGTAGGAGGGGGGGACCTGTGGTGAAGTGGCTTAGGCTTCTTACACACGGCCATGTCCATATTTCACTCTGCAAAATTTGTTCTCTGTGAGTTCTGTATTGTTCTCACCTCTATCAATAGAAAGGACTATACTTGTCCACAATTAAGACAAGAATAGGACATGTTCTATAATTCGCAGAATCGTTACATGGATTTGTAAAAAATACAGATATGTGCATGGCCCCTTAGAAGTGAATGGGTTAGTGTGCAAAACATACAGACAGCACACAGATGAAAAATCTTACTTTTATTGCATACTAGCTGAAGGACCCGGCTTCGCCCGGGTATATTTAATTTATTTATTTTACTGTTTGTGTGTGTGTGTCGTTAAAAGATATCGAGAGTGACCTCTACAGTGCCTGCCCCTTTAACAGTGACCTCTACAGCGGCCCGCCCCTTTAACAGTGACCTCTACAGCGGCCAGCCCCTTTAACAGTGACCTCTACAGCGACCCGCCCCTTTAACAGAGACCTCTACAGCGGCCTGCCCCTTTAACAGTGACCTCTACAGCAGCCCACCCCTTTAACAGTGACCTCTACAGCAGCCCGCCCCTTTAACAGTGATCTCTACAGCAGCCTGCCCCTTCAACAGTGACATCTACAGCAGCCTGCCCCTTTAACAGTGACCTCTACAGCTGCCCACCCCTTTAACAGTGACCTCTACAGAAGCCCGCCCCTTTAACTGTGACCTCCACAGCAGCTAGAGTGGCCACTGTCTTCACCCCAGAAAGCCAGACCTCACCGGCCATTCCCCCAAACGTGAAACAGCGCCCCCAGTTCCCATGAAGACACATCACTAAACATGAGGCCATGCCCCCCCTGGCTCCGTGAAGACATGGAGGAGAAGCTGTCTGAGTGTGAACTACTAAAAGGGTGGACATCCCTGTGTCTGTCCAGGCACTGCGTCGGACGGAGAACAGGTAGCCAGAAAACTGGACTGTCCAGCCTAAAGCCGGATGTCTGGCCACCCTAACATCAGCCTGCCCCTAGGGTGGCCAGAGGTCTTGTTTTAGGCTGGACGGTCTGGCTTTCAGACTCCCTGTCCTCTGTCATGTGCAGGGCCTGGATGGACACAGCAGCAGCACTGTGCAGTCTGAGCAATGAGCTGCAGGGAGAAAGTCAGCCTCCCCCCACCCCTGCAGCTGACAGAAGGTGATTTTTACCTATATTTTTAATCCCGGTCAAATGCAGCATGGAAGGGGCGTGGCCTGACTGAGTCAGGGGCGTGACTTAGTGGGATCTGGGGGTGGTGTTTTTAAGTCCTTCTTTTGACGGTGGCCGGAATTACTGGTCGATGCCATAGTAATTTAGGAGGAAGGTGGGTAGCAGTGGAAGAAAACATCTTTTATTACTACTGAACAGTAAATATGTAAAATTTACATTATATGAGGTAATGATTGATGATGAGTTAGTCTAAAACATAAGTTATAGTTATGGTAGCTTCACCCGCGATGCAAGGGAGGCTCGTCCCCACCTGCCACTAGCTGCCCCCCCCCCCCCCCCCCCCGGACATCGGATGTTTCATCCATGCTCGGGGAGAAGCAGCAGCAGCGACGCAGGGAGCGGGGAGCCAGGTAAGTATATTCCGTGTGAGGGGCCCGGCATATGAGGGGGGGGGGGAGTTTATAGTTTTGGATAACCCCTTTAAATACATATATATTAGAAAATTGTATGATTTCTTATTATGTAAATAAAATTTAAAAAAATCTAAATAATAAAAAATAAATAAAATGGGAATACTCCATATCATCCATTATCGTTACAGAATACTATAGCATATTCCTAGGACATGTCATAATATTCCGATCATGGGGGTTCGATCTCTGGGACTGGATAATGTAAGGATCCACACAGTGACCCCCTCTGGCTGACTGTTGTGCAGGAACATCTTCGGCTTTCTGTGGCTATAACTGGAGCTTTAGTTAAGGTGGAGGGAATTATGAACAGTTCCAACTATAAGTCAATTTTTGCAGAAAACCTTTGGGTCTTTGCTGAAAAGCTGAAGATGAAGAGGATGAAGATTCACCTTCCAGTATGATAACGGCTCAAAGCATACCTCCACATCAACAAAAGAATGGCTTCACCAGATCAAAGTTTTGGAATGGCCCAGCCGGAGCCCAGACCCGAATCCAAATGAAAATGTGGGTTGACATGAAGAGGGCTGTACAGAGGAGATGCCCTCGCAATCTGACAGATTTGGGTACTTCAACAAAGCATTAGTTTAAGGGTATGCATATTTATGCAACCACATTATTGTAGCTCTTTATTTTATTTTTCTACCCTAAAAGTTTTCCATTTGTTTTTCCGTTAAATTGTACAGATTATAGGTGACATTAGAGATGGAAAAAGTTCTGAAATTATTTTTCTTGGTCTGATTTTCTTACAAGGTACAAAGGGGGTCATTTATCATTCTGAAATATATTAAGCATATTTCAGATGCAGATTGCAGAGCAACAGCTAGTTGCGCCGCAATCTGACTTCGCTCCACTTACGTCAGGTCTCAATAACTGGGCAAGGAAACGGACGGACCGTCAGAAAAAGGTCTAAGTGTAAGCCAGCTAGGAAGCTGTCTTACATTTAGAACTGGCGCTGGATGCGCCAAAGTTATGGAGAGGCTGGCACCTTTTCTTCTCTTGGTGGATCCACCGCTGGGTTTGGGCTTTATTAAGACCAACATCTAAAACTCCGGTCTTAATAAATGTGCCACAAAGTGTTGCAGATGTATCAGTATACCACAGTGGGCAATACACTGTATTTCTGCGACTCCATCCTATATCTGTGTCTGTTTCCAGTCCTCTGCCCAAGGCTCTGTTATAATATTTGTGAGATTCTCAAATGTGTGTCAGCAAAGGATTTGTAAAAAGATATGCGCTTCTGGTAAGGTAGTACTCTTAAAATTGTGGTGATCATCCCTGTGTGACAGCCACTCCTGTCATTTTATGGATGTGTCATATTTCTGAACAAGTTGTATTTAATTTGCGTCTCTAAGTTGATAACATATATCATTGAGATTTCACCTTCACAACTTATATTTTGAAGTAATATTAAGGGAAAAAAATGGATTTGGTGGGTCGCACAGAGCTGTTATCTTAAAATAAAATGCTATCCTTCCTGACCCCAACTTTGAAATTGGTGCTGTGTTCTCATTTTCTCTCAATCTTTCTTTGGCAATTACACAATACACACAGAATTCCGACACTTGCAAAGAAAAAGATCAAATGCTCGCATTGCAGACTTTAATCTGTGCGCTGCCACATGGTCCTTATAATATATTTTCCTGCAATCTCCCATGCCAGCAATTCTCTCAAGTAGCTTTCTGTCTCTTTTTTTATTCAAGGCTGCAACAACTATTTATTTCTCTGAGTATGTTATTGCTACAGGACATTTTTTTATTTTATGCCCAAATATTTGTGTTTTTTTATTTCATAACCAGAGTACTCAAAGAACTGTTCATTCAATCCATCAATAACAAGGCCTACCATCGTCTGTAGAGTGCTTCATTCTTACCAGTGAGATATACACAGTATAATAAAACAGACATTATACCTATTGTAGCCTGAGAATAAATTCAGCAGCCATGCTCGTTGTACATTAAATATATAATTATTAGATAATTTATGTTTGATTATATATTTTAATACATAGACGTATAAAAAGTGCATCCGGCTATGTTGCATGTATTTTACTGTGGTTGTCAGCTCTTTCTTGATACCCTGACCCTCAGAAATTATAGAGTAACCCCTTATTAAAGGGGTTGTCCAATATATAACATTTTTTGCTAATGACTGAGGAGGCGGGGGGCGGGAGTGGTAGTAGCCCTGATGAGCAGTTATGTCAGGTGTACTCCCTCAGGCCGTTGCTCCCTGTGTATCGGTGCAGAGAAAATATTGTATAATTAGTCAGGCCAGAAGTAGAGGAATAAAAATCTCTACTTAGTGGAAAATAGAAGTTGTAGTACATCCATCAGTAGTAGTACAAATTGCAATTTCTCCTCCAAGATGATAAGGTATGGTGGCTGGCAAAGTGGTAGATAATGGCACCTCTGCTATGCTAGCTTGTTCCCCTGAACTTCAGGCTAACAGCCATAAGCTGGCACTTGTGACTGTAGGTGTCCACTTTGAAAATGCACAGAGGTTTGAGAGGTTTGCTGAAGGCTCATAGGCCCTGGGCAAGAGTTCAGCTTGGGCCCCCCTTCCCTAAGTGCTTTGTGGCAAGGGGCCAGGAGCACATAGCCTTCATGCTGCCTGAGGCAAAAATTGAAACGGCACCCCCATGCCAAATTCTTGACCTAACCCCTTCTCTCCAGCCAGAGGTGTAACTTCACTAGCATACACTTTCTATAATACTGGTGTCTTCTTATACGGCACAAGGATCTTTGGGCCCCTCAGGCTCCTGGGCTCAGTAGCGACTGCTACCTCTGCACCCCCTATAGCTATGATCCTGGTGGTCTGGCCTGGATGTACTGGTGATAGGGGATGGGTGTCTAAACTGTCTGTGAAGCTGTGACTTGCTAGTCACTCTGCTAACTATAAACGTTTTAGGTGTCTTTGATATTCTTGCAGTCTCTTTGGAGTAGTGGTTTCAAAGAAAGGTTGGATCTAATGCTGGTCCCTGAGACTTTTGGAGCATGAGCAATTGGACATATTTCCTCAATACTCAGTAGTCTAGCTTGGACTCCCTGTCATGGCAGGAAGAAGGACCAGCCCACTTATAACAAGATAGGAGGAATGGGATGGTTAGCCCTATTCCTAATGCCAACTATTGCCAGCCATACCTCATCTGCTACTGTACAGTGTAAATACAAACATGGTGACATACAACGTAACAAAGAAAAAGAAATTTAAGATACCTTCAGGTCGGGTGTACTGCTGTGTTAGCACTTGAAAATAATAAAATTACAACTACTCACCTGTTTAAGCCTCCACCAGTCCAGCTCCACCAGTGAATCCAATCCACGCTGGTCTCCTTTTTCTTCTAAGCTGCCATCACATGCCATCTAACCACAATGATTTCATCATTGAGAGCAGTGTAGACGTCTTAGATGGCAAGTAACTGCTGCCCAGAAGTAAAGGGAGATCAACAGGGACTGGAGCAGTGGTGGCAATGGACTGGTGCCACGCAGACAGGTGAATATTTAGTTTATTATTTTAAAGTGGTCCCAGCCCATACACAAACATTTTGATGCACAACCCCTTTAAGCCTCATATGGTGGCTCATGTGGCCTAGTAAGTGTTGTAGCTACATGAAAGCAATATTTTCTCATTAATTGTTTGAATGCTTCCAGCTTATAATAATTATAACCTTGTTTCATGGAGTTCCTAGCACACTTCTGCTGAGCTTGTGTGTACACATAGCAGCCAATCAGAACACAGGGAGCTGCAGTTTAAAAAATGGAGTAGGGGGAGGACAGAAGACTTATGTACTGTTATCTATGTTGTAGTGGAGCAGTTTTAAAATCCATTATCACGAAAATCTATAATTTTTTCCTAAGCATTTCCAATCCACATCGTGAGGTCAACTTTTACAAACTTTGTTTCTTGGATATAAAATAACAACTCATGTCGCTATTTATTTTGCGTTAAAAGACTCTGTCATCATGATCAGCCCTATTAAACCAGGGTTTATCATGCTGAGTAGAAAAAAATATATATATATATATATTTACAAAGATATTCACAAGAAGAAATCGTATTAATGGGACAGTGTCAGGTACAAGGCGACAGGGCTATTTCTTATAGCCCTGCCAATCAAAGGGGAGGTGGGATTGTACTGAGCACTGGGGGGGCATAGCTGTAGTGGTGCTCCAAGCTACCTAATTTGCATAAATATAAAAATCAAGATATCTCTGCAGCTGTTCAAGCTACTATATATATATATGAGCACTGGGGGGGCATAGCTGTAGTGGTGCTCCAAGCTACCTAATTTGCATAAATATAAAAATCAAGATATCTCTGCAGCTGTTCAAGCTACTATATATATATATATATATATATATATATATATATATATATATATATAGTAGCTTGAACAGCTGCAGAGATATCTTGATTTTTATATTTATGCAAATTAGGTAGCTTGGAGCACCACTACAGCTATGCCCCCCCAGTGCTCAGTACAATCCCACCTCCCCTTTGATTGGCAGGGCTATAAGAAATAGCCCTGTCGCCTTGTACCTGACACTGTCCCATTAATACGATTTCTTCTTGTGAATATCTTTGTAAATAATCAGTGTCAATGTGTTCAAGCAAAATGCACAGTTTTGCTAATGCTCTGTTCCCTTTTTCCTGTGCATGAGCCATTTTTCTTCACAACAACCTGTTAAAGTTCATAAGTGTATTATAGGCATATTCCCAATAAAAACTATCAATAAAAGTGATGTTCCCAAAAAAATAAGCCCCCATACAGTTGAGTAGATGGAAAAATTAAAAAGCTACATGGGTCAGAATATGACGATATAAAGAAAAAAATAGATTCGCCACCACTGACCTAGGCCATGTCACAGATGAACATGATGTCACATGGCCTAGACTACTGCAAGCACCAGTGCCTTCTCAGACAGTTGATTGGCTGGGGTCCTGGGTGTCAGATCCCCACTGGTCAGATACTGATGACCTATCCAGAGGAAAACCCTTTAACTTTAATGTTATGTATGTTAAA
Organism: Rhinella marina; assembly: GCA_900303285.1. Taxonomy (NCBI): domain Eukaryota; kingdom Metazoa; phylum Chordata; class Amphibia; order Anura; family Bufonidae; genus Rhinella; species Rhinella marina. The sequence goes on from ONZH01000240.1 coordinate 73,514, forward strand.
ATAAAGATGAATTGATTCGGATGTCGTCAAAACATAAGGATTTGTGTTTTCTTTTCCAAGTGCTCCACCCAGGTCCCAAAACTTGAGTTACTATATGTTACATGTGACAATGGGCAAAGCTGAATGCTGACTAAACAGAGTTTGTAGGACAATCAGAATTTGCTGTTTTCTTTTACATTTCTTTCAACTCATATCAAGAAGCCAAATCACATTCGCCAAGTTTTTGTAAGCATTCTGTTTCATGCCGTAAGTATAACCTGCAGAAAAATCCCATTCCATCCGAAATAGAAGGATTGGTTTCTTGTGACCATTTAGTGAAATGGCTTGCGATGGTTTTTTTATAGTGTCAGTTCTCTCAGAAAACATGAAGATCATCTTCAAAGGCACATCAAATACTGATTAAAGGGTAGCTTAACATCACTACTGGAACACATGCACATTTATCCTCCACAGTACATTTCTGTTATGCATACATTAAAATGAAAAGAAACCCCTCAAATTTAGTGGAGGTCACCAGCAGGTTATTTGCAGCAGAATTTAGTGGTAGCCTGAGCGGGGTTAAAAAAGACAAATCAAATGTAAGAATGTCATTAATGTTTTTTGATTTTTTTATGTGCATCCCATTTTCAGGGCACGTATTGTATCAATGTACTAAACGCGCTTTCATTTTAATGAATATTTAGAATGACAGTGAATGACCTGTTACAGAATTCTTCTGGCATCAAAACTAATTCAAGGTATTTAAGAAAAGGATCTGGTGAAAGAATGACTTCCATGTATGAAAAGCCGGCTTTACATAGCAATCTCTGTATTTGAGAGTAGTGTTTTGCTTCAGAGTAAAGGCAGAATTGTCAGTGACATATACAAAGCAATTTGTCATCAGCATTGTTACTGGAAACATACAAGGTAATACTTTTTTGTACAGGAAAAATATTTTACCCTAGACCTATTCTAGCTATTATTTTGTTGTTTTGGTAGCTTTTCAAGGCTGTCATGTTTAAAACTTCTTCTCCCTAATATTGTAACCTTCAAAATACTTTCTAACTTATTTTTAAAGGGGTTGTATGAGAGTATGGCTGCTTTCTTCCCCATTTATGTGAATAAGGCTGAGCTGAAATACCAGTCAGAGCTAATAGACTAGAGTGGCACTCTTTCTGGAAGAGAGTAGTCATATTTTCTAATGCCAAACAGAGCCTTGAAACTAAAATTTCTGGACAAAATCTGAAAACTCCTGGCACCCCGCCGATCAGATGTATTCAGAGGCTGCGGTGCTCCATCTGCACTTAGGCCTCTTTCACATTCATTGGTCATGTGGCCTAGTTACAGCTCAATCCCATTCAAAAGAATGGGGCTGAGCCGCAATACCATGCTATGCAATGGATGGTGCTGTGTTTGGTAAGCTGTGAGGAGGCCACAGCGCCCTCCAGAGATCTGGTGAGAACCACTGTGTCCTCAAACAGCTGATTGACAGGGATACCAGGAGTCTGACCCTTGCCAATTTCATACTGATAACTTATCCTGAGGATAGGCCTTCAATAAAATAAAAATCTCAGAAAACCCCTTTAAAGTTATGTCACCTTTGGAACTACAGGTGTCCAGTCTTATGCAAATCTTTCGGCACAACATGTCAGATATGATTGTTTGATTTCCTAAGTGAAAAAATTCAACAGCATGGTGGCGTAGTGGTTATCTTTCTTGTGGGGCCACAGAATGGAAGTACAGATGAGTGTGCTGTGAGGAGTAGGTCAGGGGGACACAAATGACACAGACAAAGTGAGGCCCTGACACTCCTCCCAAACCACTGTCCCTGCCTTTTGGGGGAACCCGGCTCCTTAACAGGCCGGCCCCAACCGAAGACTGCAATTACACTGAAGAAAGTGGAACACGAGACAAACAACCAAAACAAAACACCAGCAGGAACAACCCTAAACAGGTCAGGAACTGAAGGGTTAAAAGGTAAAGGAACCAAGCAAGGACTAAACAGAGGATAATACAAAAGGTAGCTAACAGTAACAGAAACCAGGGAAAAAGGTACAGAGTCACTGGAATACCGGATAAACACAGAGTAGCTAGCTTAGGCACAAGGCTCTATAGCAGGCACAGATGAATGGCGAGTGTGAAACTAAATATTGGCTAGAGTCCCAGCCCCAAGGCGTTATAGGAGCAGGGATCCCAGCCACACCCTTGAATGGACCAAAATTACTGGCAGGGACGCCTGCCAGTAAAACTAGCAAAACTAGCCAAACCTTTAACCCTATAGGAACCTAAGTGTTACAAGAGGATTTTCTGGCTTGCACTCGGGATGAGCGCCGCATAGCGTCAGGACACGGGAACGCCCGCACCCGCCCAACATCCGCTGGAGGGCCGCAGCGCCCCCAAATCCTGACATGTGCTGTCCGCATCTTTTGCAGCCCCATTGAAATGAATGTGTCCACATCCATTCCGCAAAATTGCGGAACAGATGTGGACACAAATATACGGTCATCTGAATGAGCCCTAAGGGGAAGGGGCAAATCTGTGAGAGGCGGTGACCAACACGGCAGCCATTTTGAAACCTGTGGGCCCAGTTGCAATTGGTGTGACGCCCATTCCGCAAATTCAACACGGCAATCGGGATCGGGATCATCCTCACTGACATGATGCAGCAACTGGATTCCATATGGGCGCCATTTGTGCATAGGCAGCATCCGGATGGACATTGTTGTTTCATTTTTGGTAATTTTGTTATGGCCACCTTTTGGCAGATCCGACAAAGAACCTTTTTGGTGACATTTGGCAAGCAATTTTCCAAGTATGCCATGGCGGATGGATGGTCTGTTAGGGTACCAAACTTGAAATCCGCTGTAATGAGTTAGGTAATGCGTCCTCCAGAGATCAGCACAATCTCTGTCTTCTCCTCTCATGTTACTCTTGCATCCATATGTGAGTCTGTAAAAAAGAGAAAATTGTTAATAACTTTGGCAGAGATTTGAATTCCTCATCACATTGAAATTATCAGATACATATATCACATGCACCCATTCCCATTTGAAAATATGGACTTGGTTCCAAGATGGCAGCTTTCAAATTGGTATCCCACCTACCATCAGGCAGAAGCCCACACATCAGGTTGTGCCCTCCTATCACTGCCCTGGCCTAAGAGCATCAGTGTCAGGATTACCATTGTGAACGTTTTTTGCAGCCAGAGCCACTACCACCCCATCCTCCAGTCCTCTGGGGTTTGCAGCTAATATGATCTGCCATCCTGGATTTTTTAAGTCTTTGGTGAGGTGCTATGATTGGGAAGCTGTTTACACTGAACAACACATCTGCATCGCATCAATGAAAGCCCAGCCAGGCCACAGAGTATAACAACAATTTGTAGCGAACTCCAGAGGAGCCGATGCAGAGGATGAGAGTGGAAGTGGTCCTGATGAGCTTTGTGTCACTCCTTAACGGGCTGTTGTTCCCTGAGGATGAGTGCAGTGGAAAGGTGTTTTGAAGAATCAGGCCAGAAATAAAAGTATAGAGGTATGTTTCTTAGTGCAAAATATAACTTGTAGTACATCCAGAATACAAAGTGCAATTTATGTCACCAGATGATGAGGTATGGTGGCTGAATAAGTGGCAATTTAATGGCACTTCAGATGTGCTGTCTTGCTGATGTCCCTCTTTTGTAATTCTGGCTAACAGCTGTGTGCTGGCACTTGTGGACATAGGTGTCCACTGTGTGATACAGGCTTGGGGTTAGACTAGCCTGGATGTTGTTTAGGTGATCGGTGTCCAGACTGTATTTCCTACACCAGAAGCAGGGTCTGTAAAGCTGGTCACTCTTCTAAATATGGACACAGTGGCTAATAAGATAGAAATATTCTTGGTTCTGTTAATCTCTCTGGAGTAGTGGTCTCACAGGATGAGAAGAGATGGAGAAGGAGCTCAAGCATGTTCTTCCTTCCTCCAAACTGTCTGGACAGAACTTCCCCTCCTGGCAGGAAGCAACACCAGTCCCCTCCTACCAAGAGGGGAAGAACAGGGTGGTTAATCCTGACCCTGCCAACAATACCTCTCATGCTGGTGTACAGGGCATAACAAGGAACACACATAACATTAATAATATATAATATGGGAAAACACGAATGGGGGTGCAATGCACATGTTCGACAAGCCTCTGCGTTCATTTTAGGGGGGCGCAGAAGGATACTGGGTCACCGCTCTTGTGATCAAAGGGGGTCAAAGCTATAAGACCCCCACTGATCTAATAGTTACCCCTCTCCTAATGGACAACCTGCTACAACCAGAATACCCCTTTAATTCATTGATTATTATACTTTCGGTATCATTTCCTTGTGGTTTCCATGATCTCGTCTTGCTTTTAATTAAATAGGAACCTTCATTATTTACTCCCAGAGAATACAAATCTATTACGGATCATGTGATGGACACACAATTGCATAGCTATAGCACTATAAAGCCTTATAAAAGTGTAGCAGGGCAGGGTTAGTACTGTTGTCCTGCAGTCCTGAGGTCTGTACTGAGCTACGGAATATGTTGGTGCTGTACAAGCAACTGAAAGGTAACTTTTTGAATAAAATAGCTATAAATATATATATATATATATATATATATATACATATATATATGTATAGCGCTAAGGAACATGTAACACTCTCATTAGTAAATTCCATGTCACGAATTACTGAATAAAACAGCACAGATCCATGCCACCATCTTGCCGATATAGCTTCTAAAATAGAATCCATACAAAATTAATATATTCTTGCCTGCAGCTATGTATACATTCATTATGTATACAACGTAAATGACTACAATGATTTACAGTCCATGACACATGGAAGAAGACAGGTTATAGGAAATGCAACCCAGAGTTGTTGTTTTTTTTTATAAAAGATACCGGACATCTGGAAGCCCACAGAAACAACACGTTTTATAAGCTTTCCCCCATAAGAACTATAACAAGATTCCTCCTAAAAGGAAGTACCAAATATATCTGCTGCATGTGCCTGCATGAAACACACCATTCTGCATTTTTACTGTCTATACACAGCAGACTTTAAAAGAAGATGTGTCACCAAAAATGTTTTCTGCTAGTTAAAACCACATAGTAACATATTGGTGGCGTAACTAGAGTGCTATGGGCCCCAGGGCCCCAAACTTTGGATCAGGCCCCAATCCCCCCACCTGCCTGTAATGATATCACCTCTGTGTATAGATAAGGGGTAACTGCAGTAAAGTAATCTGTACAGACCAAGAGGAGGTGCCTATTTTTGGGCTCAGTGGCCAGTATGAAAACTGCAGGTTTTTATGGTTTTTGTTTAAATATAGATATTGAAAGGAAAAATTAAAATTAACATCGCCAACAATTCTTTAATATTATATTTTTAAAAATTATTTACACCATAGGTCATTTTCTGATTATACATTTCATGTAAAAAAATCTCTGCAACTCATACCAAGTGGGACATTTCAGAACACATATGTTGTGTTGCAAGCATGCAAAAATATTTTTCTGTTGACACGTAGCCCTCTATTAAAATAATCGGCGCGGGATGGTGGGTGGTGTACGGAACGCTGTCTATACCAGCAGCGCTACTTTATATGGAGTATAACTGCATACACTAAAGACAGAGTATCTCTGCACTTACACAACAGCCTCAGCAGCCATGAATGCAAAATTGAAAAATAAAAAGCACATTGTGAGGCAATAAAGCAACCCTAGTATTGGGACTGCACTAAATGTGATGGATAGGCCAGATGCCTTATAAGCTATCCATAAACATAAGAAACTTTATGTTTTAGGTATCTTGGGAAATTTAATTATATTCTGTTAAAATTATATGCGGCTAAACTCTGACATTTTGCAAAAGTGTGGGGGGGGGGGGGGCATGCTACATAAAGTATCATGAATCTTTGGCTTTGATAGGACTTTAAGGTACAGTAGGCTACATCGTTATAGGAAGTAGTCTTAATTGCTTCACATCCAGAGGGGCTCATCAAAGCAATACCGTGCATTCCAGAGGTTAACGTGATAGAAAGAAATGCACTGTAAGCAATTCTGGGCAGACGTTGATGTTCCTGATATCGCTTTTTATATTCTATCCATTTATTTACCACTAGACTGAGGCTTAAAGTGCTGCTCATATAGTTCTGGCTAGAAAGTACAAAGTAACCCATCCAGAACACATGATCTACTACTACTATCTAAACATGTCAAATTAGGAAAAAGTAGATGATGTACAAATGTTTTGAAACACTTAGGAATGTATCAAGGTTTCTTAACTAGGTTTTTGTGCATTTTTAGCAGATTTATTCCACACTCACCACTTTTCTCAAATGTAGTTGGAGAGTGGAGTCAAGGGTTATGCATCCTGACTAGAGATGAGCTAGCATGCTCGTCCGAGCTTGGTGCTCGTTCGAGTATTAGGGTACTCGTAAGTGCTCGCTGCTCGGACGAGTATCTCGCCATGCTCGAGGAAATGGCATCTCCCGCATTTTGAATTTTTGGCGCCTATAAACTCAGCCAATCACAAGCCAGGAGACTCTGCGGTACACCCAGCATCACGTGGGGCCCTTACATGTCGATAGCAGGGGTTGGCTGGCCTGATCAGGCGACCCTGGAATATACTAGTGACTGCCCGTGGTGCTCGGCTCAGATGCTGTCTGGATGTCGTTAGGGACAGATCTGCTGCATTTCAGGGAGAGTGTTAGGGCCTGGATTTAGTTCTCTGTTAGGCAGGAGTGATCTCAAAAGAACCCAACAGCCCTTCTAAGGGCTACAAGACATTTTTTTTTGTCTCCTGGCTGGGCTGGCTGGCACTAGTAGTGCAGCTATCGCCATATATAACACTTTTTTTTATTGTTTTATCTCAGTGATAAAAATCCATTTCATACAGCAGTGTGGAAACATTCTGTGTGTCACAGTTCAGCTGTCCACTCACCACAAACCACAATCCGTATTTTCTGTCCAGGTGACCCATACTGTACGTCACGTAATCAAATACGGTCTTTTGCTTTCACTGATACAGCAACATTAGAAAAATCTCTGTGCGACATTTGTCTGGGTTGCAGTCAAAATAGCCACAGTAAGCAGGGGCTGAGTTTGCTCTCTGATATTTTCTGCATGTCACGTTAAAAAAAAAAATATATATATATATATATACAGTCATGGCCAAAAGTTTTGAGAATGATACAAATATTAATTTTTACAAAGTCTACTGCTTCAGTTTTTATAATGGCAATTTGCATATACTCCAGAATGTTATAAAGAGTGATCAGCTTAACAGCAATTACTTGCAAAGTCAATATTTGCCTAGAAAATCAACTTTATCCCCCAAAACACATTTCAACATCATTGCAGCCCTGCCTTAAAAGGACCAGCTAACATCGTTTCAGTGATTGCTCCATTAACACAGGTGTGGGTGTTGATGAGGACAGGGCTGGAGATCAATCTGTCATGATTAAGTAAGAATGACACCACTGGACACTTTAAAAGGAGGCTGGTGCTTGGCATCATTGTTTCTCTTCTGTTAACCATGGTTATCTCTAAAGAAACATGTGCAGTCATCATTGCACTGCACAAAAATGGCCTAACAGGGAAGAATATTGCAGCTAGAAAGATTGCACCTTAGTCAACAATCTATCGCATCATCAAGAACTTCAAGGAGAGAGGTTCCATTGTTGCCAAAAAGGCTCCAGGGCGCCCAAGAAAGACCAGCAAGCGCCAGGACCATCTCTTAAAAGTGTTTCAGCTGCGGGATTGGGCTACCAGCAGTGCAGAGCTTGCTCAGGAATGGCAGCAGGCAGGTGTGAGTGCATCTGCACGCACTGTGAGGCGGAGACTCTTGGAGCAAGGCCTGGTCTCAAGGAGGGCAGCAAAGAAGCCACTTCTCTCCAGAAAAAACATCAGGGACAGACTGATATTCTGCAAAAGGTACAGGGAGTGGACTGCTGAGGACTGGGGTAAAGTCATTTTCTCTGATGAATCCCCTTTTCGATTGTTTGGGGACATCTGGAAAACAGCTTATTCGGAGAAGACGAGGTGAGCGCTACCACCAGTCTTGTCTCATGCCAACTGTAAAGCATCCTGAAACCATTCATGTGTGGGGTTGCTTCTCAGCCAAGGGAATCGGCTCTCTCACAGTCTTGCCTAAAAACGTAGCCATGAATAAAGAATGGTACCAGAATGTCCTCGGAGAGCAACTTCTCCCAACCGTCCAAGAGCAGTTTGGCGATCAACAATGCCTTTTCCAGCATGATGGAGAACCTTGCCATAAAGCAAAGGTGATAACTAAATGGCTCAGGGAACAAAACATAGAGATTTTGGGTCCATGGCCTGGAAACTCCCAGATCTTAATCCCATTGAGAACTTGTGGTCAATCATCAAGAGACGAGTGGACAAACAAAAACCTACAAATTCTGACAAAATGCAAGCACTGATTGTGCAAGAATGGACTGCTATCAGTCAGGATTTGGTCCAGAAGTTGATTGAGAGCATGCCAGGGAGAATTGCAGAGGTCCTGAAGAAGAAGGGTCAACACTGCAAATATTGACTTGCTGCATTAACTCATTCTAACTGTCAATATAAGCTTTTGTTACTCATAATATGATTGCAATTATATTTCTGTATGTGATAAAAACATCTGACAAACACACATAAAAACCAGAAGGCAGCAGATCATGTGAAAATATAATATTTGTGTCATTCTCAAAACTTTTGGCCATGACTGTATATATATTTTAAATTAAAAAATTTAAAAAAAATTAGTTTTTTTGTTGTTTTATCTCAGTGATACAAATCCATTTCATACAGCTGTGTGGAACCATTCTGTGTGTCACAGTTCAGCTGTCCAGTCACCACAAAGCACAATCCGTATTTTCTGTCCAGGTGACACATTCTGTACGTCACATAATTGAAAAAGGTCTTTTGCTCTCACTTATACAGCTACATTACAAAAATCTCTGTGCGACATTTGTCTGGGTTGCACTTAAGCAGACCAAGTCTGCCTAATCTAATAGTTTCTGTGTAATTTCTCCATACTACACGGTACGTAATAACATAAGTAATTTTGCTCTAACTTATCCACCTATATACAAAGCACAATCCGTATTTTCTGTCCAAGTGACACATTCTGTACGTCACTTAATTAAAAAAGGTCTTTTGCTCTCACTGATACAGCTACATTACAAAAATCTCTGTGTGACATTTGTCTGGGTTGCACTTAAGCAGACCAAGTCTGCCTAATCTAATAGTTTCCGTGTAATTGCTCCATACTGCACGGTACGTAATAACATACGTAATTTTGCTCTAACTTATCCACCTATATATTTTCTTGTTTAGATTGAACAAGTTTGTGGGTTTCAGTACAGCAGGCCCATTTTTTTTTTTGTACATATAATACACTTATATACAGAAAATGTTGAACCCCAGGGCTAAGGGTCGAGGACGAGGGCGTGGGCGTGGGAACTCAATTACTGCAGGGGGCAGAGGCAGTGGTCCTGGGCAGGGTGAGACAGTACCTGCTGATGAGGAAGCAGGGGAACGCCGCAGACCTACACTCCCTAGCTTCATGTCTCAACTTACAGGGACACGTGGTAGAGGACTGTTGAAACCACAACAGTGCGAACAGCTGATGTCGTGGATTGCGGACAATGCTTCAAGTAATTTGTCCACCAGTCAGTCTTCCACGCAGTCCACCCACGTTACCCAAGGGAGCACTCCTCTGGCTCCTCCACCTCAACCTCCTTCCCCCCAGTCTGCCCCCTCCCAGGAAAATTTGGAATGCGATCCGGCATACTCTGAGGAACTGTTTTCTGGACCCTTCCCAGAGTCGGGCCTACCTCGGTCACGGTCTCTCAGACGTACTATGCCTCCTCCTCCGACCCCTCCACCTCCTCCACCTCCTCCTCCGAATTACCATCCGTGGGCACGGCGCCTTCAGTCGGTAGCTCTAGGCACAGCAGCAGTGCCGTGGGTAAGCGCCAGCAGGCGGTGCTCAAACTGCTGAGCTTAGGTGACAAAAGGCACACCGCCCAAGAGCTGTTACAGGGCATCACGGCGCAGACCTATGTGTGGCTGGCACCGCTGAACCTCAAGCCAGGCATGGTTGTGTGTGACAACGGGCGTAACCTGGTGGCGGCTCTGCAACTCGGCAGACTGACACATGTGCCATGCCTGGCCCACGTGTTCAATCTCATAGTTCAGCGGTTCCTCAAGACATACCCCAATCTGTCTGATTTGCTCACCAAGGTGCGCCGCATCTGTGCGCATTTCCGCAAGTCGACCACAGATGCTGCCACTCTCAGGGCAGTGCAGCGCCGCCTACAACTGCCCGCTCACCGACTGTTGTGCGACGTGCCCACAAGATGGAATTCGACATTAAACATGTTATCCAGAGTTTACCAGCAGCGCAGAGCGATTGTAGACTGCCAGATCTCAACTTCCACCAGAACTGGTAGTCAGGTCACTCAGATTCCTCAAGTCTACAATGAGGAGTGGACGTGGATGTCTGATATCTGCCAGGTGTTGACCAACTTTGAGGAGTCAACACAGATGGTCAGTGGAGATGCCGCCATTATCAGCCTCACCATCCCCCTGCTTTGCCTGTTGAAAAACTCACTGCTCAGCATGAAGTCGGATGCTTTGCGCTTGTCACAAGAGATGGTGGAGGAAGATATGTCGCTTGATAGCCAGAGCACCCTCCAGTCTGTTTCTCAGTGCGTATCGGAGGAGGGGGATGAGGATGAGGAGGAAGAGGAGGAGAATGTCGGCGAGACAGAAGAGGGTACCAGTGCTCAGTCCTTCTTAACTCTTGAGCGTGTATGGGCTGAAGAGGAGGACTTGGAGGAGGAGGAGGAGGAAATGGAGAGTCAGGCCAGCGAGGAGAGGGAATTCTTGCGGGTTGGGACTCTGGCGCACATGGCAGACTTCATGTTAGGCTGCCTATCCCGTGACCCTCGCGTTAGAAGCATTTTTTCAAACACCGATTACTGGGTGTTCACTCTCCTGGACCCATGGTAGAAGCAGAACCTTTCCACTCTCATCCCTGTAGAGGAAAGGAGTATGAGAGTGAATCAATATCAACAGGCCCTGGTGCACAAGCTGAAACAATCCTTCCCATCTGACGCCGCTAGCGGCAGAGGGCATGGTTCTGTGGGCCAAGTAGCGGGGGAGAGGAGGCGAGCAGGCAGCTTGTCCAGCACTGGCAGGGGAACGCTCTCCAAGGCCTTTGCCAGTTTTATGTCACCCCAGCAAGACACTGTAACCTGTCCCCAGTCTAGGCACAGTAGGGGGGAGCTTTACAGAAAGATGGTGAGGGAGTACCTAGCTGACCATACCAACGTCTGGACCGATCACTCTGCTCCATACAACTACTGGGTTTCAAAACTGGACACGTGGCCTGAACTGGCGCTGTACGCCTTGGAGGTGCTGGCCTGCCCTGCCGCTAGCGTGTTGTCAGAGCGGGTATTCAGTGCAGCTGGTGGCGTCATCACCGATAAGCGTACACGCCTGTCAACTGACAGCGCTGACAGGCTGACGCTTATTAAAATGAACAAAGCCTGGATTTCACCGGAATTCAAATCTCCTCCGGGGGAAAGCAGCTAAAGATTAACATTACTTATGTATCCGATTCCTCTTCTCTACTCCTCCTACTCCTCCTCCTTGTCGCTGACCCAAAAAACGCAATTTTTTAGAGGTCCAACTGGCACTCTTTTACCACAATTTTTCCGGAGGTCCACCTACAGGCCCTCTCTCTAAACAATTTTTCTGGAGGGCCCCCTACAGGCCCTCTCTCTAAACAATTTTTCCGGAGGTCCACCTACAGGCCCTCTCTCCAAACAATTTTTCCGGAGGTCCACCTACAGGCCCTCTCTATAAACAATTTTTCTTTGCACCTAGTTGGGTGCTTCCCTAACATGTGATGGGCATGTGCCTCACCTTTATTGGTCTGGGTGAGCACAATTGCCATGAGGGTAACCATCAGCCAGTGTAGAGGATGGTAACAATAGTGTCCCTAGTGAGATGTCAGTGCAGTGAAAAGGTAATAAGAAGGAACCAGGCAGACATAGAAGAACATAAAACATTTTTCTTTACCAAGAGTAACGGATGAATTAACGTACATCAACTGTCGTCTGTACAAGGTCCAATATCTCTATTCCCAGATGATGAGGCATGGTGGCAGGCAAGATGGCAGACAGTAGCACTCTAAAGTTGTCCTTCTTTCTCATGATTTCCCTTCGCTAACAGCAATAAGTTAGCAATTGTGGCTATAGCTGTGATATGCACACTTTTGCATGTGCCTGTGTGCGGTGATGGGTGATCAGCTTGTGGAGTGGCGTCTCTAAAGCTGTTGTGCTGATCACTCTGCTGTCTGTAAATGCTGTACAGTAGCTTGCAGAACTTCTGTTGCCTAGGACTCAGCAGCCTCCCTGGGGTAGTGGTCCTCACAGTAGAGCTATATCTTTAATTCCTAGGCTCTTGGAGCAGGAGCAGATGAACGTGTTCCCCAACTCCAGGCTTGCCAAGCAATATCTCCTTAGAACTGTCTAAAACTCTTGCATTCTTTTTTTTCCCAAGGTAGATGTTAAACAGATGGAAAAAATGTGATGTGAACCCAGACATAAAATATATTTATTATACACATTTCTAAACTTTTCTAAATGTAATATGAAAGTTAAGAAATTACTGGTGATTGGCTGGTGATGTCCCGAAAGCTCGCTATGTAACATCATTACTTCTATTTTTGTTAGCCATTAAAGATATCAAAGCTACAATACTCTTATTTTGTTTCTCTTAATGAGAGCACTAAACTAGTTTTCTATTGGCTAACACGGTACCAGACTTTTTCCTCTTTTTTTTTAGTTAAGAAATTATTTACACAATATTAATAACATAATTATTTTAAGCTGGATTCGGATTCAGTGCATTTCTTCCGACTCCACTGAAAATCAGCTCTGAATCCGACTCCACTACTCTGACTCCACAGCCCTGATATAATCTGTCTGATGGACTTTCTGGACTCCACATCTCACTTGTCCAGGAGATAACAGACTTAGGGAGACTGGGCATTCTTTACAGGCAGACTGTGGATCTGCTAAGGCCCACATCCACTGAGGACATTGTTGATGCAGTTACTGTCAGTACAGTAACCTAAGAAAATAGCAGAACCTAGTCTTTCATTGAAAGGGGGCCACCCCATGTTTGCATAGTGAAAGTGACGTGTTGCACCCATATATATAGATGCTTATGCGTGGGGTAGAAAAAGTGCAGTGTGAGGAAATTCGCTTCAAAGAAAGATCTTGGCCTGTTTTGTTTTTGCAGCAGTAAGAACTGTTATATTTGTGAAATTGAAAAACTTTGGAAACTCTTCTTGTCCATGCAAAGTCTGAACTGTGCTGTATTGGAACTTTATCTTCCCGTAAAGAACTGTTCTACTGTTAAATCTGTCTCATAATTACCTCCACCTTGCACCACACAATTCATCACCACCAAGAGTACTTCAAACAACTTCAGGCAGGAGAACCTCCAGAACCAGGATGTGCCTCAGAGTGAGTAACTATTGCTACTACCATGCCTATCTGCTCTTACTCTTGTTTTTACTTTGTTTCTGTATTGTTTTCAGATATTTTGCATCTACAGGTAGATCTGAGAAAATATTGTAGTTATGGCTTCAGAACTAGGGCATATGACCTACACAGCCTTATCCATGGAGAATCCAACATGGGTAAATAGCCTATAGGCTACTCTATTTGAACATTGAATATGAGTTTCACCAGTTCAAAATTTTTACCAGTACTGAAGCTGTTGCCTTGTATACCGGTACTCAGAAGGGTCATCAGTTCTTTTTACCACCAAGAGATGAGACGAGGAGCAATGATTTATAAATCCAGAGCTATGTGAGTTCAAATAATCCCCTAAATGCCCTTTTATATGGGAACAGTCACTCCTGATCATTGCCCCATGTAAACATGCCCAGCGATCAGCCAACAAATGAGAAACTGCTCATGCATCTTGGATCACATCTTTTATGTAGGTATAAAAATTGTCGCTTGTGCTGCCGGCAAACAATTCAACAGTATAACAGGAGGGGTTGGAATGAACAATCACAAAAACGATTATTCATTCAAACCCTTTCATTTATTTAAAACTCCTAATACTCTCACTGTGAAATTGAAGTAAGCCAGCACTGTTCAACTACCTACCTGTATATCATTGATTGGTGCTCAATGCAGGAAATTCTTCTGCCTGTTTAGATGTATTTTAAAGGGACATCTTAATCAAAGTTTTTTTTATTAATATTAGCAATATATATGTGAATATTCTATGTATTATTTGTATTTTTTTTACGTCCTGTCCTGGCTCTTTAAAAGGGTTCTCCCAGAACGACCACAAGAAACCTGTCATAGAATAGGACTGGTTGCCTAGGGGATATGCTCACGCTCTGGCACTTGCATATAATACACATTGGTGAATGTTCCTGTCAGGCTACTCAGCCAGGATGGAAGTTGTAGGCAGGATCATCATTATCATCTATTGTAGAGTAGTACTATAGAGAGAAGGGAGGATCTGCCCCTACCTTTGGGATTTTCATTCATGTGGCTTGTCATCCGTGGTTTGATGGAATGGTTAAGTGCATGAATTGTACATTTAAGTCAAAATCTTCTAAATTGATGTCAATTGTGCTGAGAAGCAGTGACAGATCAATGCTTAGCATGTGGATGTGCAATCTATATTTTTCTATTTTTGTTGGAAATCTTTTAAATTGATTCAGAAAAAAGGCAAGGATTAATCATTTACTAGCTATATTGTTAGCCATTTGTGCAATATTATTTAAAAGTAGAGGATTTTCTCCTTTTGAGTTAATGCCAGTGAGATGAATGTTTGTAAAAACCCTAGATAGTACAAGAAGATTAATGGGTTTTCTGAAATTTGAAAGATTAAACATGTTTAAAGAGGCTCTGTCACTAGTTTTAAACCAGAGGGTCTAGCGCTGAAATCCCGCACCTGCGCACTGACCCGTTGTACGGCGCGTGCGCACTACGCTTGCAGCGCCGAACTCTGCAAGCCCTTTCTCTGTAGTGCGCACGCGCCATACAACAGGTCAGTGCGCAGGCACGGGATTTCAGCACTAGACCCTCCGGTCTAGCGCTGTTCATCATTTAGCAGGGGGGAGGGTTTATATCATGCAGGGCGGTGTTAGGAGCAAGAAGGGCGTCGCAGATGCGGTGCTCAGACGAGAAGAACACGACTCCCGGTGCGCCGATGCCTCATTAGCATTTTTAAAGTGCATTTTCCAGGCTAATGGCTGATTCCTTCAGGGAAATAAAGGTATGTTTGGGGAAAGGATTAATAGCCCTATGTGCCTATATATCTAATGCTATATGTTGAAAACTAGTGACAGAGCCTCTTTAATAGTGTGATGCTTCCCAAAATAGCAAATGATTGTATAGACCCTAATGAGATGCTTATAAATTTAAATTTATTAAAGGGGTTTAGATTACAGTGAAAGGCTGACCTTTGGGACTCAAATTTGGAGGACTGTTTGGGACTGTTATTGTTAAAATTAATAGTCAATGTACCTCTCCTAACAATGATCGTGAACAAGCTTTAACAGACTAGACTTCCGTCAAAGTTATCTGAGCGCTCAAATT
Organism: Rhinella marina; assembly: GCA_900303285.1. Taxonomy (NCBI): domain Eukaryota; kingdom Metazoa; phylum Chordata; class Amphibia; order Anura; family Bufonidae; genus Rhinella; species Rhinella marina. The sequence continues at coordinate 89,159 of ONZH01000240.1, forward strand.
TACTTGGGTTCCCATACTTTTTCGAGGTAGTCCTTTCCTTTTTTTACACTAAAGTTGTACAAAACCAAAATAACACACTGATTTTGCTTAAAATTTTAAAAAGTGTGTTTCATCTTTAACTTTATGCCTTTTGGAGATCATTAAATCTTCAACTTGCTTAACTTTGAGCAGGGGTGCCCAAATTTTTGCATGCCATTGTAGGACATGTGACATCACAAGAAGCTAAAGTATTTATATACAGTAGGAAAAATAACTATTTCATACACTGGCTATTTTGCAAGTTTTCCCACCTACAAAGAATGGAGAGGTCTGTCATTTTTATCGTAGGTACACTTCAACTGTGAGAAACAGAATCTAAAAAAAATCCAAACAATCCCATTGTATGATTTTTTAATAATTAATTTGCATTTTATTGCATGAAATAAGTATTCGATACAGTAGAAAAATAAAAATTTAATATTTGGTACAGAAACCTTTGTTTGCAATTACAGAGGTCAGACGTTTCCGGTAGTTCTTGACCAAGTCCATACAGAACTTCTCTAGATTTTCAGTCAGGGCTGTCACTGGGCTACATTGAGTTTCATCTCCCTCCAAAGATTTTTGATTGGGTTCAGGACTGGAGACTGGCTAGGCCACTCCAGGTCCTTGAAATGCTTCTTACATAGCCACTCCTTAGTTGCCCTGGCTGTGTGTTTCGGGTCATTGTCATGCTGGAAGACCCAGCCATGGCCCACCTTCAATGCTTTTACTGAGGGAAGGAGGTTGTTGGCCAAAAATCTCACGATACATGGCCCCATCCATCTTCCCTTCAATATGGTGCAGTACCCATGCTTCATGGTTGAGATGGTGTTTTTGGGGTTGTACTCATCCTTCTTCTTCCTCCAAACATGGCAAAGTGAAGTTGATACCAAAAAGTTCTATTTTGATCTCATCTGAAGACATGACCCTCTCCCATGCCTCCTCTGGATAATCCAGATAGTCATTGGCAAACTTCAAATGGGCCTGGACATGTGCTGGCGTGAGCAGGGGGACCTTGCGTGCCCTGCAGGATTTTAATCCATGACAGCATAGTTAATTAATAATGGTAATATTTGAGACCGTGGCCCCAGCTCTCTTTAGGTCATTGACCAGGTCCTCCCATGTAGTTCTGGGCTGATTTCTGACCTTTCTCAGAATCATCCTTACCCCATAAGGCGAGATCTTGTAGCACATTCCAGCCTTGTGCAGGTCTACAATTTTGTCCTTGTTGTCCTTAGACAGCTCTTTGGTCTTGGCCATGGTGGAGAGGTTAGAGTGTGATTGATTGAGTGTGTGGACAGGTGTCTTTTATACAGGTAACGTGTTCAAACAGGTGCAATTAATACAGGTAATGAGTGCAGAGTAGGAGGGCTTCTTAACCCCTTCGCGCCCAGCGCCGTACATGTACGGCGCTGGGGCGATGCGGGCACATGGCGCGGGCGTCATGGCTGGCAAGTCTCTGCTGTTTCTAACAGCAGAGACTTGCCGCTACTTACCGCCATCGGCGGCGTCTTCCTGGGAATTTAGATGCCGTGATCACACGTGATCACGGCATCTAGTTGCGTGTGGCCAATCGGGGTGTCTGTACACCATATGAAAACTGTAATCCTCGCTGGTGAGGATTACAGTTTTCAAAGTGCAATTCTTATTCTGGCCACTAGATGGCAGGCCAGGATAAGAAATGAGCAATTCTTGGATTTCTGAGTCTATAAAATCCCTGATTGCTCATAAAGAATAAAAAAAAAAAAAAGCCACAATATATAAGCCCATATTTGAGCTTTCAAATAGTAAAAAAAAAATTTAAAAAAAATGTTAAAAAATATATAAAAAATAAAAAAGCTATAAAAGTTCAAATCACCCCCCTTTCCATATAATTAAAAAATAAATACCTAAATAATAAATATAGACATCATGGGTATCACCGTGACCGAAAACGCCCGTACTTTTAAAATATAAAAAAAAAATTCCAATACGGCAAATTGTGTGGCGGAAAAAAGCGTCCAAATGGCGATTTGCCGTTTTTTGTCGCTTTTTTTTTCTAAAAAAAAATAAATTAAAAGTGATCAAAAAGTCATACACACCCCAGAATGGTATCAATAAAAACTTCAGATCGTCCCGCAAAAAATGAGCCCCCATACAGCTCTGTACACATAAATACCAAAAAGTTATAGGGGTCAAGATTTGACAAGGAAAAAAAAAAAGGGCAACTTTCTAATTATTTTATCACTATGAAAACGCAGGAAAAACTATACATATTAGGTATTGCCGGATTCGTACTGACCAGTAGAATGAAAGTAATGGATCAGTTTTAATGCACATCGAACGCTCTAAATAAGAAACCCGTAGAACTGTAGCGGAATAGCGTTTTCTTTGCAATTTCACCCGGTTTGGAATTTTTTTCCCGCTTCCCACTACACCATATGCAATATTAAATGGTGGCGTTGGAAAGTACAACTTGTCCTGCAAAAAACAAGCCCTCATACAGCTATGTGAACAGAAAAATAAAAGAGTTATGGCTGTTTGAAGGCAGGGAGCGCAAAACGAAAATGCATAACCGAAAAAACCTCCGGGCGCGAAAGGGTTAAAGTTGAAAAAACTAACATGCTTGTGAGAGCCAGAATTCTTGCTGGTTGGTAGGTGATCAAATTCTTATTTCATGCAATAAAATGCAAATTAATTATTTAAAAACCATACAATGTGATTTTCTGGATTTTTTTTAAATTATGTCTCTGACACTTAAAGTTTATCAACGATAAAAATTACAGTTCTCTCCGTTCTTTGTAGGTGGGAAAACTTGCAAAATCGCCATCGTATCAAATACTTATTTCCCCCACTGTAATAATAATAATTATTACTATATATTTTATATACCTCCCATTCAACTCAATCATAAATCAGTATGCAGTTAGCTTCCCCTGGAGGCTGCAGAAATAATTTTCGTATTCTCCTGAAAGGCATGGTGGCAGGTTTCCTGGTACTTGGACACACTACATAAATGAGCACCTGTAAAAAAGAAATAAAAAAGCAGTGACTGCTGTACTTTATGAAGAGTGATCGTTCTAAAGGAGACAATTCTTTAAGTGAGATGGCAGTATTTTGTTTTATTTTTCATTGTCCTTATTTAGGTTCATATCCCATCTAGAACTAAATGTGAACTTCACTTACCACGTGCGGGCAGAAAATGACATTGTTCCTCTGTCTATCATGCTAGTTCAATTCTTCCTACAGTCCTCCAGGTGAACAAAACCAAAGCAATTAGCTTTACTGAGTACCTTTGGTTTCCCAGCAGCGTACAGACAGCCTGAATAACCATATTTAATGTTACATTCACAAATTGTTATCTTCAGTCTTAAAAGGAACAAGCTGCTCATGTATTCCCAGAACACTCATTTAGACGCATGGAAAATGCACCTGTACACAGTGTAGGGATCACATCCCATTGTCCTCTTGGGTGAATGAATCAAGCCCCTTTCCTGCTGTAATTGAATAGAGCTTTCCAACAAAGATAAGATCTGCCAAGATTGTAGATTGGTTTCTATCAGGGCTGGGACAAGTCACAGAGCACAATATCTATATTATATCAGTGACAGAGGCGTCACAACTGGGGGAAAAACTGCATTTTTAGTACTGTTTAACCAAGATTTACCGAAAGCAATTTCCTTAGTATTGCAGAAGTGACAAAAAGCTGAAAAATGTCATCTCAACACCTCCTTAATTCTGCACTTTCTCTAATGCCTGATGTAAATAAACTATGATTCCAGGACATGTTTCAATGTAATCTGAACATGATAGATATTGGGTTTTGCATAGAGAGATGTAATTGTCTTTGCCAGCTATTCAACAATAATGCAATTTTCCCATAGCTATGGGAGATGTAAATCAGATGACTGCTTCCGAGAGATTGTGAATTATTCTGTTCTTGCATATTCAACAACAGGACATTAACGATTGCATTATTTTATCAATGTCAATCCATTTGGAGGTAACTGAAGAAACAAAATGATAAATACATAGTAAAATTTGTCATATTAGCAAGGTTAAAATAGGAATGCACGTGAGGGAGATACTGCTATGAGCGAGTGTCTTAAATGTAGAAAGCTTAAAGAGGACCTGTGATCACTCCTGGCATGCCTGTTTTAGCAATTTCTTGCATTTCCCATGTAATAACAATTCTAGAGCATCTATTCTTATGGTGTGTGCTTCCTTTTTATTCCTGCTAGAAGTTTTGAATGAATTAATAGCAGTTTGCAATTAGAGATGAGCTAATCATCCAAAATAATAATAACCTGAGAAGGGGAAAAAGGAAAATAGGCACGATTAGGCGCAACTGGGAATTTTCTGCAGAATGGGAGTCCTGACAAGCCATGACCATCTGAGTGAGAGTCAAACGGGAGCAATACAAACTAATCACAGAAGCTAGTCAATAGGGCACCAGCAAATCCCAAATATTCAATGAAAAGGACCAGTATTGAACAAAATATCACAGAAAATGATCTCTCTCCAATATATATAATAAAATATAACGTTTAATATTACGTATAAAAATCAGACGAAGGACATCCACCATTGGAAACAAAATAAACATATAAACATAAATAATTAAACTCTCATCCGTGGTAGGTAGGTAGTTGTTCGTATCATGGGTGTCTAACCAGAAGGGAGTCACCCTAAATCTGGCCCTATACTTAAAGGCCCTACCTCCAACGGAATAGCCGCCCCGATAGGGGCGATCCCGTATCTCGTACCTCCTAGTGCCCCTGTTAAGGCCCTAGGAAAGTAAAACCATCACCACCTAAGTCCTATATATGCCACACCCCACACACTCCAGAGTTGACCAAAAAATGCAAGTTATATAACAGATGTGAGTGTGGTGTCTGATGATACCAGCAGACACGGTACCCTAGAGGCTAATTGATCACCCCCGAGCACCAGTATCTTACTGATAATCACCTAGACACCGTTATATTACATCCAAAATTGTCCAGAGCAAGTGTATGTGTGCCTTGGTAATACATACAAAAGAAGCCTGCTAATAATAAATACAGCAGCAATTATTGTTTATTATTTATTAGGGTCCCAGTCCCAACGCGTTTCGCCTTTGATTTTTAGCTCATCAGGGGACTTCTTACTTGAAACACCAGGGGCACAATAACCCGTTTCTTAAAGGGAACCTGTCAGCTCTGAAACACCCTCCAAACTAGAGTAAGGGGTGTATAGTGTAAGTGACGTTGAGTCTGGTTATGTAATTTTTATCTTCATACTCGCTTCCATTCTGATGTTGTGCTCCCACAAACCTACAGTAAAATGCACTCAGTGGACTCCAGTGCTCATTCACATAATGGAGAGGACTCAAAGAAGAGTCCTCTCAATGCATTTTACTGCTGGTTTGTGGGAGCACAGCGTCGGAATGGAAGTGAGTATGAAGATAAAACTTACATATTCAGATTCAGCATCACTTACACTATACATCTCGTACTCTGGTTCAGGGGGTGTTTCGGAGATGACAGGTTCCCTTTAAGACAGAAATATCACGTAATGTATAGTCCACGCGTCATCTGTATAATACGCATCTATATTGGTGACATCCATTTGTCACTGGGTTCACAAAAACCGGTATGCATTACAAATTTATATTTAGGATGTATGAAGGAATTGTAAGGTATACATATAACAACACCACTCTGGGATCACATACATTAACTTAGTCTGCAATAGACTTCGGTGCATGGTTACCACAATGTAGTCTTGCATAAATCCAGTTATTACATTAATGTTTTTATACTTGCGTGTCCCTTAGGATAGAGATTAGTGTATGTCTCCCTCACATCAATAGCGCGTAGCAGCGCTACTTCAATCCCCTGTAGTTTGGGGAGAAGCGCGACCCTTGCTAGCGCTGCCTACACGATTGTCTCGGCGTCCCACGTGGAGGTAAGGGGGCGGGGAGCGCTCGCTGTCTGGGCGCTTCCGTTCAAATGCTTCCTCAGATCACGTGAGCGGGCTGATCACGTGATCGGAAGAAGCAGGAAGCAAATACACTGGTTTGTATCCGCCCTCTCGTGACGGTACGTAACTCCCGAACTGTATGGAGATTAATTATTTCTACATCAAAACAGAGCTGGGTTATAAATAATCAGTTCTATTAGTAAAAAGAATTCTATTTTGGAGGCCTCCGTCTCGTTATTATTATAATTAACCCTATATGTTCAGATATATCACATTAGGATTCTAGCAACCATATGATTTAAGGTGCTTATTTCTATTTGTTATTATTCATCAATTTATTTATTATATTCAACTAGCTGGCTAGTTTTTCAATTATTAAATCACAGTATTAGCTTTAGATCAGTCAAATAAAACAGGTAAATTCAAAAGCTTCATTCAGGCCCCTTGGTGTCAGGGTATTCAGGGAGTATATCCATCTACATTCTTTCTGTTTTAGGATTTTATCTATCTCGCCTCCTCTGTCATCCCCTCCTCAGCGCCATGTGGGGATGACAATGCCACTGATATTTAAGACTCCAGTGTCTACCTCATACCTGGTGTCTTGGCAGGGATAAGTATCACTTTATCTTTCCCCCTGGTATCTATATTTGTATTCATTAACGGTATTATCACCCCCTGAGGAGCCCAGTAGCTGGGCGAAACGCGTTAGGGAGAGATAGACCTAGGCACGGGGACAGGGTATCTCCACCATTAGGGGGTATCCCTGGGCAGAGGGCCCCTATAATAGGACCCACTAGGGCTCAGACATAATTCCCTACATTGTTTATCCCCTCCTGGGATCTAGACTAATACACTGATACTCCATTTTAGGAAATTATATGTGTGATGTTATCTTTTAACTGAATCAATAAAAGTATAAGTTTTATGGGAGACATATTTTCTAAGGTCTATTTTATGTGGTAGAACTCCACTGCACTCTTCCAGAAGTCAGACTTGACCGGGTCCGGGTGGTGGTCACACTGGTGAGCGCTGCAGCCACTTGTGCCTTTATTTTTCCAGATTCTCCTGCCGGGACAGCAGGGGTAAACACTTATGGCTGCAGCGGTGGAGGCAAGGTTGCATCCAGGGAAGTAGCCCAGCTGCTTCTGGCTTCATCTTCCAGGGTAGTTGGTACTGGTGGATCACCGTAGACTGGAAGGTAAACGACGAAGTCGTCAGCTGACCCAGCTGAAAGGACTGTGATGATGGTGGCAGTCCAGGTATCAGAGGCTCCGGCTGCGACTTCTCCCTAAAGAGGAGGGTGCCATCTGGTGACTCCTGAAGGCAGCGCACTGTGTCTGGTGGTTCCTCCTGCCAAACTTCAGGTGGTGATGTTGGGACCAGGGGCTTAGATAGTAGGGTAACTCCGGTAGCGAAGGGGCCTTTCAGGGATGCCATGGGGGTGTGCTTCACCTGATCCCCCACATACAGGCTGTGACGGGGTTGGGGCAGGTATGGCCGTTTCACTGACCTGCAGCCCACAAAGTACTCCTTGCTGTCCTCGTCATCCGCTAGGAAGCCAGAGCCTCGCTCCACCGAAAACCACAGGACAGTTCCCTTTCACTGCTCCAGTGTAGGGTCCCCCGGCCTTGGATGGTCCAGTACCTGGATGACCTAGTCCTCCACTGCATTCTTGTACTCCCTTAGGGTCTGGGCGTGGGCCGTCACCGACGCTGGCACAATCAGATTTTGCAGGATGGAAGGTGTTGTTCTCCTCCTGGGCGGCGAAGTGGACGCTCCAGCTGCCTCCGGCGCACCAGCCGCCTTACGAGCCGCACCAGCCACACCAGCCAGCAAGGCGACTATGGAGTCAGTCTCACGGACATTCCTATGACAGATAACAGGAGGTCTGTCAGATTGGCAACACGTGGTGTAATCTGACATGTTTTCCCTTTTTGTTGTTCGTTTTTACCACACCCTTGTCCCTCAGGTGTTCCTGGAGTAGTAATTGTCCCTCCCCTATTTATTGCTTCTTCTCCCACTATTCCTTGCGGTTTATAGCTTCAGTGTTGTGGTGGTGAGCAGCAGTTTGGTTTCAGCTTAGATCCTGGAGCCTCCATTTCTTTATTGAAAACTTTCCTTTTCCCTCCTGTTGTTTTGTTATTAGGCCTTAGGGAGACTCCTGTTCATCCTTCCTTTTGGAGGAACAGGTAGACTAATTTCTGTCATTAGTTTTCAGGGTCCTATAGGGTCAGTTCGGTGTTTAGGTTCCTGTGTATGAACTTGCCTACCTTTGAGGCCTTTTCATACTGGTAGATAGACAGGATTTGAGCCAGGGTTTCCTTCTTTAGTTTCTAGGCCTAATCTCCTTTCCCTCCTACGCTTGGTTTGGTTCCCCCCCCCACACCAGCGCGTGACAGTCAGGAGGCCATGAGACTGTCTTGCAGACTTGAGACGCTCTGACATTTGGAGCGGGCGGTGGTTTGGGGTACTCGTCCCCAAAGACCATTTCTCTCCACTTGGGACGCAGTTCTTTTGCCATGCTGTTTGCTGTTAATCTGTGATCTGACTCTGTCTGGATCTTGTTCACAGCTGGCTTGAACTGGAATGGAGGGCGGAGTAATGAGGGAGTAGTCTTCACTCTCTATACTTGCAAACAGAAAGTTCCCGGTGGGCCGGGCTGGTTTTTCCAGCTTCTGAGGGGGGTGTATCATCATTTTCCTGCTTCGGGGGGCCGGGGGAGGGGGCAAGAAGAATGCATACGTAGCGTACGTAGCGTACGTAGTGTTTACAATTTAAAGAACATTTACGAATAATACAAAGCGAATCTTACAAAATCTGGATTCGCTTCAGAGTTGAAAAAATGGAAGATTCGATATGAATCTACGAAGCGGCGAATAGATTCGCTCATCTCTATTTGCAATGAAGGTTCAGATGGGTGTTACTATTTGAGGGAGTGTCCCTGCACAGTCTGACACCCGCACAGACTATGCAGGGGCACACACCTCAACTGGTAACACACATCTGGACCTTCATTGCAAACTGCCAGTAGTTAATTCATAACTTCTAGCAGGAATAAAATAGGAATCACACAAGATAGAGTCATAAGAAGAGATGATCCAGAAATGTTATTATAAAGGGAATGCAAGTATTTACTAAAACAGACATGTATGTCTCATTGTATGAAAAATTTAGTGCACCCCACTCTGTGCTCTGGCTATCATGAATTATGATCCTATACACAGCTGATAACATAGCTGATAACATCTTCAGTTCTGTGTGTGTAGGAAATAACCAAGTAAATGCACAAAGAGGACTGATGTGGGGTGTGGTGGCAGCGTGTGCACTCTGCTACATGACCACAGTCCCACAGCAGTTTGCTCCATCTTCTCTGTGATTTCATTTCTTCGTTCCTACACAGAGCTGAAGATGTTATCAGCTATGTGTGGAATTGTAATTCATGACATGCAAAGTCAGAGGACAGAGGAGAGCTGAGACAGCCGTTTAGGTCACTGCTTTGAAATAACCCATCCTGCTGTGAATTAGGACAGGTTTTGTGTATGCTAATAGGGCAGAGGCCATTTTATTTCCTCTGATGATTTCCCCCTAGAGAAAATGAGGTATTCTAAATAATAAATGCTATTTGGGAATGTTTTTACAATAAAGTAATAATTAGGAATACTCAGTTATTTAATTCCCAGAGAGCCCTTTTAACCCTGCCTGTTACTGATACAGTGCCTTGCGAAAGTATTCAGCCCCCTGGAACTTTTCAACCTTTTGCCACATTTCAGGCTTCAAACAAAAAGATATAACATTTTAAATTTTTGGTGAAGAATCAACAACAAGTGGGTCACAATTGTGAAGTGGAACGAAATTGATTGGATCATTTAAACTTTTTTGTAATAATAAAACTGAAAAGCGGGGCGTGCAAAATTATTCGGCACATTTACTTTCAGTTTAGAAAACTCACTCCAGAAGTTGATTGAGGATCTCTGAATGATCCAATGTTGTCCTAAATGACTGATGAAGATAAATAGAATCCTCCTGTGTGTAATCAAGTCTCCGTATAAATGCACCTGCTCTGTGATAGTCTCAGGGTTCTGCATCATGAAGACCAAGGAACACACCAGGCAGGTCCGTGATACTGTTGTGGAGAAGTTTAAAGCCGGATTTGGATACCAAAAGATTTCCCAAGCTTTAAACATCCCAAGGAGCACTGTGCAAGCGATCATATTGAAATGGAAGGAGTATCAGACCACTGCAAATCTACCAAGACCCGGCCGTCCCTCTAAACTTTCATCTCAAGCAAGGAGAAGACTGATCAGAGATGCAGCCAAGATGCCCATGATCACTCTGGATGAACTGCAGAGATCTACAGCTGAGGTGGCAGCTCATCACCCTGAACACACCATCCCCACTGTTAAACATGGTGGTGGCAGCATCATGGCTTGGGCCTGCTTTTCATCAGGGACAGGGAAGATGGTTAAAATTGATGGGAAGATGGATGGAGCCAAATACAGGACCATTCTGGATGAAAACCTGTTGGAGTCTGCAAAAGACCTGAGACTAGGACGGAGATTTATCTTCCAAAAAGATAAATCTCATGCACACAAATGTATTTTATTTACGTTTCCATTCCATTTTTTAGCGGACCGTATGTTGAAACATTCATTCCAATGGGTCCGCAAAAAAAACAGAAGTTACTATTCTGTTTTCGTATGTTCGTATTTCCGTTCAGCTAAAAAATAGAACATGTCCTATTATTGTCCGCATTATGGGGCCAGCTGTTCCGTTCCGCAAAATACAGAATGCATACGGACGTCATCCGTAATTTTTGCAGATCCTTTTTTTGTGGAGCGCAAAATATATACGGTCGTGTGCATTAGCCCTTAGTCTAGAGATTGTCTGATATTGATAGTTCAGTGGTTAGCACTGTTGCCTTGCAGCCATAGGATCCTGGGAGTGAATATGACCAAGGGCACCATTTGCACAGTTGCAGGATCTCCCTGTGCTTGTGTGTTTCCTCCAGGTACTCGAGTATCTTCCCACACTCCAACATACAGATCGGTTTGTTGTGGAATATTCTGGCGCTCTATAAAATAATACACGTCAGATGTTTCTAGATTCAAATTATATTACATTTACTTGAAAATGAAATAAAAAAATCAGACATCATATAGTACATAACAATACCTTTCTAATAAAGCTAGAACCAGTCATGTACCTCACATGGATCCAGAGATCTCCACATTCATTGCTCTGCAAGATTTATATCAAGCTGAAAGCTCAAGGGGAGTGACTTTTCTGCTACAGCTCAGGGGGCGTGTTCATGTTCTCCTTATCACAGCTCAGGAGGCAGTTGAAGAATGAAACTCAGCATGTGCGGCCATCTCAGTGAGCAGGTCAAAGAAATAAGAAATTAAGACGCACTATAAAAATACATTTTACTGAATAAATGGCTATACTACATTTTTAATTACATGCAAATACAAAAGTATTCAGGTGCTGGTTTGAAAACTGTAGAATATTTTTCATGGGACAACCCCTTTAAATAAAATGCCTGAACAAATAAGTACAATAAGGCTCTGGTCTCACACTGTTATGGGCTGGTCACAGGCTCTGTTTTAGCATGACCCACGATGAATACGACAGATTCTAACAGATCCCATTAATGGGTTTGTCAGGTTTATGAACCTGGCATGGTCATATTTTCGATGTGCCTGGCTACACCTAAACAGATATGTTTCCAAGTCAACTAATGACCGGTTTTCTCATACGGCATATACATTTTACAGGTTTCAATGCAGCATAAGATCTATGAATTTTACATGTTCCTTCAAATTCTCAATGAAGTGCCACAACGCGGAGGACAGATATTCTGAGACAAATCTGTAGTGAGATACAGGCCTGTCTCGTATCTCTGTCGCCACTCTATCCCTGTTCTTCCTTCTTCAAAATTCTATGGGAAAATGAATATTATATTCATGGAACCCAAGAGGCAGTTTTCATTTTAGATTGAGGTTAAAGGTGTTGTAAAACTTTGAGAATAATTGTTGTTCAGAAGAAAACTTTAAAACCATGAGAAAAGCAGCAGGGAATTTAGATAAAGAAATGAGCTGGCTCTTTGCAAAATTGTATTAATATAGGATGTAAGGTATATTCATTACCAAAGGAAATGAAGGACGCCATTATACATTTCGGTATCATGATGAGACGGCAAGAGGAAACACTGCCACAAAGATGGACCTTTTATATGCAAATTATAAGTGCTCCATTAAAACAATCTTAAAATATATCTGCATGGAAAACGTCTTCACTCAAAGCACAGGCACACACAGCTTAACATTTTGGGAAGAACAATACCTAGACAAGAGCTATCTTTATGTGCGATGCCTTCAGCAAGGCAAATTCATGAAGAAATTTGTATTTAACCCCTTCAAGACCAAGCCAGTTTTCACCTTAAGGACCAAGCTACATTTTTCAAATCTGACATGTTTCACTTTATGTGGTAACAACTCTGGAACACTTTTACTTATCTAAGCGATTCTGAGATTGTTTTCTCGTGACATATTGTACTTCATGTTAGTGGTAAATTTGAGTCAATATGTTTCACCTTTATTTATAAAGAATTCCAAAATTTACTGAAAAAATTTTGGAAAAATTTGGAAAAATTCATAATTTTTGAAATTTGAATGTCTCTGCTTTTAAAGCAGATTGTGATACCTCATAAAATAGTTGTTACTGTACATTTCCCAGATGTCTACTTCATGCTGGCATCATTTTGTAAACATCATTTTATTTTTCAGGAAGTTAGAAAGCTTAGAATTTTAGAAGCAATTCTTAAACTTTTTAAGAAAATTTCCAAAACCCACTTTTCAAGGACCAGTTCAGTTATCAAGTCACTTTGTGGTGCTTACATAATAGAAACCACCCATAAATGACCCAATTTTAGAAACTACACCCCTCAAGTTAATCAAAACTGATTTTACAAACTTTGTTAACCCTTTAGGTGTTCCACAAGAATGAAAGGAAAATGGAGGTGAAATTTCAAAAATTCACTTTTTTTGCAGATTTTGTATTTTAATCCATTGTCCCTGTAACACAGCAAGGGTCAACAGCCAAAGAAAATTCAATATTCATTACCCTGATTCTGCAGTTTACAGAAACACCCCACATGTGGCGGTAAACTGCAGTGGGGGAACCTGGCAGGGCGCAGAGGGAAAGGAATGCCATATGGATTTTGAAGGGGCAGATGTCGCTGGGATAATTTTAAGTTGGCATGTCACATTTGAAGACCCTCTAATGCACCCCTAGAGTAGAAACTCCCAAAAAGTGACCCCATTTTGTAAACTACAAGATGAAGTGACAGTTTTATTGGTACTATTTTGTGGTACTTATGATTTTTGATTGCTCAGTAGTATGCTTTTTGTGAGGCAAGGTAACAAAAAAATGGCTGTTCTTGGCACAGTTTTTATTTTTTGTTTTTTACTGAGTTCTCCTGACAGGATAGATCATGTGTTGCTTTTATAGAGCAGGTTGATACAGACGCGACAATGCCAAATATGTGTATTTTTTTCTGTTGTTTCAGTTCTACATAATAAAGCATTTTTCAAAACAAAAATTAGGTTTTTGTGTCTTCATTTTCTAAAAGCTACATTTCTTTTATTTTTCAGCCGATCGTCTTGTGTAGGGGCTCTTTTTTGTGGAAAGAGTTGATGTTTTTATAGGTAGCATTTTTGGGTACATATGATTTTTTGATCATTCAATATTACACTTTATGTGGCAAAGTGACCAAAAAATGGTCGTTTTGGCAGTTTTTATTTTATTTTTTTATGAAATGCACCTTAAGGGTTAGATCATGTGATATTTTTATAGAGCAGGTTTTTACGGACGCGGAGATACCTAATATGTCTACCTAATATGTATTTTAGTCTTACACAATAAAAGCATATTTTTTTTTAAAAAAATCATGTTTTAGCATCTCCATTTCCCGAAAGCTATATTTTTTTTTTTTATTATTTATCTTATGTAGGGGCTCATTTTTTGCGGGAAGAGATGACGGTTTGATTGGTACCATTTTGGGGTGTGTATGACTTTTTGATTGCTTGTTATAACAGTTTTTGTGATAAAAGGTGACAAAAAAATGGTATTTTTTGCACAGTTTTTATTTTTATTTTTTTATGGTGTTCACCTTAGGGGGTAAGTCATATAATATTTTTATAGAGGAAGTCATTACGGACGTGGAGATACCTAATATGTTTACTTTTTTTACATTTATTTCTGTTTCACACAATAAAAGCTTTTTTGAAGAAAAAGAAATCATGTTTTAGTGTCTCAATTTTTTGGTACTATTTTGGGTTACATATGTTGTTTTCATCGCTTGGAATTACACTTTTTGTGATGTATGGTGACAAAAAAATGGCATTTTTGGTATTTTTTTATTTAATTTTTTACGATGTTCACCTGAGGGGTTAGGTCATGTGATATTTTTATAGAGCAGGTTATTACGGATGTCTACTTTAAAAAAATTTATTTCAGTTTTACACAAAACCATTTTTGAAGGAAAAAAATCATGTTTTAATGTCTCCATTTTCTGAAAGCCATATTTTTTTTATTTTTATGGACAATTGTCTTAGGTAGGGTATCATTTTTTGCAGGAAGAGATGACGGTTTGATTGGTACCATTTTGGGGTGTGTATGACTTTTTGATCGCTTGGAATTACACTTTTTGTGATGTAAGGTGACCAAAAGATGGCATTTTCGGCAGTTTTTTTTTTTACATCGTTCACCTGAGGGCATAGATCATATGATATTTTTATAGAGCAGGTTATTACGGATGCTGTGATACCTAACATGTATAGTTTTTTACATTTATTTCAGTTTTACACAATAAAAGCATTTTTGAAGAAAAAAAAACAGGTTTTAGTGTCTCCATTTTCTGAAAGCCATATTTTTTAATCTTTTGGATGATTGTTTTAGGTAGGGTGTCATTTTTTGCGGGAAGAGATGACGGTTTGATTGGCACTATTTTGGGTACATACGTCTTTTTGTTCGCTTGTAATTACACTTTTTGTGATGTAAGGTGACCAAAAAATTTTCGCTCAGTTTTTTCTCCATTTTTTTTTTACGGCGTTCACCTGAGGTGGTAGATCATGTGATATTTTTAGAGCACTTTGTGACGGATGCGGCGATACCTAATATGTGTGTTTTTTATTTTTTACTTTTTTTAAAACATTATTTTATGGTGAGTGGGCGTTTTTTCTTTTTTTTACTTGAAACTTTATTTTTTTATTATTAAAAAAACACTTTTTTTTACTTTTTACATTTGTCCCACTGTGGGACTTCACATTTTCAGGGTTTGATCCCTGTTCAATTCAGTACAATACTTTCTGTATTGTACTGAATTGAACTGTCAGCGTCTCACTGTGTAAGATGCTGACAGGTTGCCTAGGAGACCCAGCCCTCAGGCTGGCTCTCCTAGGCTTCCGTACATGGCAGGCTCCAATGCCTGTGTAAGGCATCGGCGCTACCATGGCAACCATCGGCCCCCGCGCTGCACTGGCAGGGGGCCGATGGTTGCCATGGTAGCTCCCTCCCTCTCTCAGACCCCACACATGCCGCGGCATGTGAAGGGTTAATCCGCCGGCATCACCGCGCACAGCGATGCCTGCGGATGCAGCAGGGACCTGGCTATTGGCAACAGCCGGGCCCGTGCTGCTAATCGGGCGTGTGTAGCTCCTGCACCCACCCGATCATCTCACATACATGCACGCGAGGATGTGGCAATTAGACGCATTCGCTCACGTACATATACGTGACATTGCGGGAAGTGGTTAATTGTTAGTACAATAGTAGATATATCTAGGATTGTATCTTTTAAAGGGAAACTGTCACCAGGATGTATTCTTGCATCAGAAAAGACTATTTTTAAACTCAATACTTCTAGAAAACAGATTTTTTTTTTGTTAGAATTTCTGGCTTCAGCAGCACTATGCCATTGAAAATTAAATAAAAATATTGGGGGTAATTTACAAACAGATATATGCCACTTATATCTGGTGCAGATTCTGTCACACCACATGTTGCGGAAGAATCTGCAAATTGTTCCCCGCTCACGCCAGGTCTAAAAAAGAAAGTGTGACTTGGGTGAGGAAGAGGATGGGACGGCAGGCAGGCCCATGTCGTTCATCATTTTCTACGACTGGTTTAGGCGGTAAATGTAAGACAGCAAGGAATCAGCAGTGGATACACACCTCTACATAACTTCAATTATCCACTGCCAGCACAGGGGCTCTCTTAATAAATGTGCCCATTGTCTTTCTGTAGCTGCCAGCAGAAAGAGATAAAACTCCTACATTGATAAGTAATCCATTATTTAGTTAACCTCTACTGTGAGGGAAAACTATTATCTGGAAGGTAATCCTTATGATAACAGCAGATGTAGAATTGGGATGACTGTATAGCTAGATAAGGCCACTTTCACACAAGTGGCAGCAAGGATCCGGCGGGTGAAGGGTCCCGCCGGATCCGTGCTGCCGCAGGTGCACGTGTGGGGCTGGAACCGCGCTCCGGTCCCACACCTGCACCATACACTATTTTGAGGAGGAGGGGGTTAAACTTACCTGTCCCCGCAGCTCCCGTGTTGCGGTTTGCTCTCTGGTCTGGAGACTGAAGAGAACTGATCGGAATGCTTTTAGGAGCTCAACACCGGAATATATAAACGCTAATGGGAAAGTAGCCTAAAGAGGCCCACAAAAGAGCATTATTGCATTCTTTAGTGTAGCGTGCGATGCTCTAATTACGTCACTACAAGGGGCTCTCCCTGGTCACTGTGATGGTCTGACTGAAAAAGTTAAGCAAGACTGCTTAAAGAGGCAGGACAGTGTAACAATGCCGGTTGAGCGCAAGACTGTAGAACTGGACTACACCTATAGCAGTCGCCCTTACCCATGTACTAACAGGGGCCCCCAGTACTCAAATACCCTCTGGACTTACAGTAGGGCTGAATTAAACAATAATCAGATGGTAGCAAAAGCTACATAAATGAAATACATATAAATACTGGTACAAGAGGCTTTAAAGCTAGGTGCACGAGTTCACTGTATCAGCATAGTTGGATACTACCTTTTCCCACTGGAACCCATTGACTATAATGGGACCTGGCGGGCATTCGTACTGTTTCTGACATTGTTGCAGGGATTCGGCCAGATAAAAAGACAGCTGCTTGCAGCAATTATTATCCAGCTGAATAACGGCACTAATCCTGTAAACAGGCCGGATTCCCATCGGGTCCCTTTATTGTCAATAGGGCTTGGAAGTGCTCTGGCCCTTTCTGGTTATGCCGGATACAAAGAACAGCCTGCCAGAAGATTTCAATGTTAGTCTAAAAAAATCTATAACCTAACAAACTCACTGGTGGATTGCAGGAACAAAATACTGTAGGTCATGCCACACGCACACCACCCGACACAAACAGTAGAATGACACAGGCGTATCACCCCAATTTGTGAATCAGGTCCTAATAGAATTGATTATTAATCGATGGGCGAGATTTATCAAACTGGTGTGAAGTAGAACTTGCTTAGTTGCCTATAGCAGCCAATTAGATTTCACCTTTCATTTTTTCACAGCTCCTTAGGAAAATGAAAGGTGGAATCTGATTGGTTGCTATGGGCAACTAAGCCAGTTCTACTTTAAAGCAGTTTGTTAAATCTCCCCCAATGTGTCTATCTATAACAGAACAGGTTAAGTATCAATGGTGCAGTAAGTGAACTACAAAAATGCGCCTATATATTAGACCACCTGTTGAAACTGAGTCTGATGCACAGTAAGTCTATGTATAACAGAACAGATTAAGAATGAATGGAGCAGCAGGTGAGAAAATTGCACAGGGTGATTACACTGAACTTAGTGCCGACAGTGCCTATTACTACAGTGTCTAAAAACTCTCCCTGTGATCTCCCTGCACTGTCCCTATCCAATATTCTACAATTAAAAACTTGCTAAAACACTGTCCCTAGCGATTTCCACGTCTCTCCTTATGCTCAGTTCACAGTGAAACAGCGATGACCGCTCAGGATAAGGCTTTTATAGGGCTGTGACATCACATGGAATGCTGATTGACAGGCGGCACGGCATTATGGGTCATATCGCATTCCTGGGCTTCTTACTTTTACTTTGTAACACCTGTAGCCACCATTTTAGGAAAAAAACTATTCGTTACCACAAAGCGCAAGGAAATTCTTATTCGTTGCAAATTGAATTTTTCCTGAAATTCGAATCAAAGTCAATTAGTTTCACTTCTATTTGCTCAACACTGCTTACTGCATTTACCAAACCAAAGAAACCTGAAGACTGGAGATGTTCGCTGACTTCTATAGGACAATCTTGTGGGCATGGGTTGTGTTCTGTGCAGAAATTATACTGCTGGAGGCGCTGGAGACGAGGTAAGCTGTGGCAATCACCTACTGACAGTGATGGATCTTGTGACATATATACAGTATACAGTAGACACGATACCTTCCATTGTAATCCTACCTGTGATTATTATCCGATGACTACTGAAAAATAATCTGTACAGAAACAAAACTGTTTTAAAAATATGTTTAACACAAAAACCTGATTAAAATAGGTTGTTTTCTCATGTTACACTCATTTTAAGAAGTGAGATATCTAAACCTGTTCTCCTTGGTACTGCTGCTCAGTCAAAGCAAGGGAGAGGGTAATGCATAGAAAACACAGGTCTGTGCTTACCGGTGAGATGAAAGGGAAGTAGGGTCTCCTCTGCTTTTCCCCTTCCCTTAATGTTTACATCTTCTTGCTTCAAAGAGAGTCTGGTATTATTTTAGGCAAAGTCTGCAAATATATGTATACTAGCTGAAGGACCCGGCTTCGCCCGGGTATATTTAATTTATTTCATTTACTGTTTGTGTGTGTGTGTCGTTAAAAGATATCGAGAGTGACCTCTACAGTGCCCGACCCTTTAACAGTGACCTCTACAGCAGCCCGCCCCTTTAATAGTGACCTCTACAGCGGCCAGCCCCTTTAACAGTGACCTCTACAGCGGCCCGCCCCTTTAACAGTGACCTCTACAGCGGCCTTCCCCTTTAACAGTGACCTCTACAGCAGCCCGCCCCTTTAACAGTGACCTCTACAGCAGCCCGCCCCTTTAACAGTGACCTCTACAGCTGCCCGCCCCTTTAACAGTGACCTCTACAGCAGCCCGCCCCTTTAACAGTGATCTCTACAGCAGCCTGCCCCTTTAACAGTGACCTCTACAGCTGCCCACCCCTTTAACAGTGACCTCTACTGCAGCCCGCCCCTTTAACAGTGACCTCTACAGCTGCCCGCCCCTTAAACAGTGACCTCTACAGCAGCCCGCCCCTTCAACTGTGACCTCTACAGCAGCCTGCCCCTTTAACTGTGACCTCCACAGCAGCTAGAGTGGCCACTGTCTTCACCCCAGAAAGCCATACCTCACCGGCCATTCCCCCAAACGTGAAACAACGCCCCCAGTTCCCATGAAGACACATCACTAAACATGAGGCCACGCCCCCCTGGCTCCGTGAAGACATGGAGGAGAAGCTGTCTGAGTGTGAGCTACTGAAAGGGTGGACATCCCTGTGTCTGTCCAGGCACTGCGTCAGACGGAGAACAGGTAGCCAGAAAACTGGACTGTCCAGCTTAAAGCCGGACATCTGGCCACCCTAACATCAGCCTGCCCCTAGGGTGGCCAGAGGTCTTGTTTTAGGCTGGACGGTCTGGCTTTCAGACTCATTGTCCTCTGTCATGCGCAGGGCCTGGATGGACATAGCAGCAGCACTCTTAGCAGCAGCACTGTGCAGTCTGAGCAATGAGCTGCAGGGAGAAAGTCAGCCTCCCCCCACCCCTGCAGCTGACAGAAGGTGATTTTTACCTATATTTTTAATCCCGGTCAAATGCAGCATGGAAGGGGCGTGGCCTGACTGAGTCAGGGGCGTGACTTAGTGGGATCTGGGGGTGGTGCTTTTAAGTCCTTCTTTTGACGGTGGCCGGAATTACAGGTCGATGCCATAGTAATTTAGGAGGAACGTGGGTAGCAGTGGAAGAAAACATCTTTTATTACTACTGAACAGTAAATATGTAAAATTTACATTATATGAGGTAATGATTGATGATGAGTTAGTCTAAAACATAAGTTATAGTTATGGTAACCGGGAATACCCATTTACCATTGTCATCCACAGTGTTCTGCCTCTTTAATGCAGACCTAAAGCAGTGAACTGGCTAGGTTGTCATAGAAACCTGATGTCTGCCTGTGATCTTCTATTGGCTGATAAGGGTCATGTGACCAGGCTACTATTGGCTAATGCATTTTTTGGGAATATCTCAGGAACGGTACGTCCTGGAGAGTTGAAAACTGTTCTAAAACCTTCCCGGACACCTGATGTACATGTGTGCCAAATTTTGTGATTGTAGCTGCAGAGGTGCGGATTCCTTTAGCGGACATACACACACACACACATACACTCAGCTTTATATATTAGATATATAATGAACAATCCATATGCAGTATTCGGCTCAGCTATTTTTGTGTATATGTGTGCAGCTATACCCAGTGGTGGAATAGCAATAAACATGTATTAATAATATACATTTATTATTAACTCATACTAAGAATAACAGAACAGCAATGAAAGATGCATGCAGATGTGCTCCCTCATTTCCACAATACCAGTGCTACATTTAACAACAGACATTTGTGTGATTTAAAAAAAAAATCACATATAGCCTAATCTATATTCTCTAAAGTTGAGAATTTACATACCCCCTCCCCGCTCATGTCACATTTATTAATCACCTACAAACATTATCCTAGTGCTGGAGTGTGATTTATATATTAGTAGCTCTGCCCTCGGGTTACTGACTATATTAACATTATTAAACTTTAAGTGCTACACAATGGCACTGTTTTACTCGTACTGTATTGGTCAGTGAGGAATGGAGTACACAATGCTCCTGCTAAAGGTCATGCATTTTGAGGCAGTTTAAGCCTTTTTTTACCGCCTGAGGCAGTATTTGGAATTACAAACCCATCCTTCAAAACTGAATTTTATCTTGGGGGTTATATGCCTATATAATAATTCCATAACAGTTTCAGACACATAATAGCACAAACCTCAATGTCCCCATAACAGTGCCACATACACTGTCCTTGTAACTCTGCCAGACACAGTATCTTCATAATAGTGCAAACCAAACCACCATGTCCATATAACAGTGCCACATACTGTGTCCTCATAACTCTGCCAGATAAAATATCTTCATAATAGTGCAAACCACAATGTCCCCATAACAGTGCCGCATACAGTGTCCTCATAACTCTGCCAAACAAAATATCATTATAATAGTGGAAACCTCAGTGTCCCCATAACAGTGCCACATACAGTGCCCGCATAACTCTGCCAGACAAAATATCTTCATAATAGTGCAGACCACAATGTCCCCCTAACAGTGCCACAAACACTGTCCTCACAACTCTGCCAGACACAGTATCTTCATAATAGTGCAAACCACAATTTCCCCTTAACAGTTCCACATACCGTGTCCTCATAACTCTGCAAGATAAAATATCTTCATAATAGTGCAAACCTCTATGTCCCCATAACAGTGCCACATAGATTGTCCTCATAACTCTGCCTGACAAAATATCTTCATAATAGTGCAAACCACAATGTCCCCATATAACAGTGCCACATAATAGTGTTCTCATAACTCTGCCAGACACAGTATCTTCATTATAGTGAAAACCACCATATCCATATAACAGTGCCAGAATCCGTGTCCTCATAACTCTGCCAGACACAGTATCTTCATATTAGTGCAAACCTCAATTTCTCCATACCAGTGCCAGATAACGTGTCCTCATAACTCTGCCAGACAAAAAATTTCTTCATAATAGTGCTAACCACAATGTCCCCATAACAGTGCCACATAGAGTGTCCTCATAACTCTGCCAGACACAGTATCTTCATAATAGTGCTAACCACAATGTCCCTATAACAGTCAGGCATGGGATTCAGCCAGTTACTTCAGGTTCTCCAGGTTGTTAAAATTACAGCGGCAGCTGGAGATGAGCGCTTCCATTCCATAGTTTGGCTACTTAGGCATTTTAAAAGTTGGGTGGTATGTATGTACCGTCGTTGAGTAGGGAACCTGTTGTTAAAAATTTGAATCCCACCCCTGGTAACAGTGCCAGATACAATGTCCTCATAACTCTGCCAGACAAAATATCTTCATAGTAGTGCAAACCTCAATGTCCCCATAACAGTGCCACATACACTGTCCTCGTAACTCCGCCAGACGCAGTGGGGGACATTTATCAATAATGGCATATTTTGCACCAGAAAAATCCTTACATCACAAATCAAAAGTGGTATTTGTTTCACCTTATTGATCAAAAGGCACATGCTATTTTTAAAATGTAATTGTAGGCTAATAATTAGAGATGAGCGAGCATGCTCGTCCGAGCTTGGTGCTCGTTCGAGCATTACGGTACTCGTAAGTGCTCGCTGCTCGGACGAGTATCTCGCCATGCTCAAGGAAATGGCATCTCCCGCATTTTGAATTTTTGGCGCCTATAAACTCAGCCAATCACATGCTACGAGACTCTGTGGTACACCCAGCATCACGTGGGGCCCTTACATGTCGATAGCAAGGGTTGGCTGGCCTGATCAGGTGACCCTGGAATATACTAGTGACTGCCCGCGGTGCTCGGCTCAGATGCTGTCTGCGTTTCAGGGAGAGTGTTAGGGCCTGGATTTAGTTCTCTGTTAGGCAGGAGTGATATCAAAAGAACCCAACAGCCCTTTTAAGGGCTACAAGACACTTTTTTTTGTCTCTGGGCTGGCTGGCAATAGTAGTGCAGCTATCGCCATATATAACAATTTTTTTTTTATATAGTTTTATCTCAGTGATACAAATCCATTTCATACAGCTGTGTGGAACCATTCTGTGTGTCACAGTTCAGCTGTCCACTCACCACAAACCACAATCCGTATTTTCTGTCCAGGTGACCCATACTGTACGTCACGTAATTAAAAAAGGTCTTTTGCTCTCACTGATACAGCTACATTACAAAAATCTCTGTGCGACATTTGTCTGGGTTGCAATTAAGCAGACCAAGTCTGCCTAATCTAATAGTTTCAGTGTAATTGCTCCATACTGCACGGTACGTAATAACATACGTAATTTTGCTCTAACTTATCCACCTATATACAAACCACAATCCGTATTTTCTGTCAAGGTGACCTATACTGTACGTCATGTAATTAAAAAAGGTCTTTTGCTCTCACTGATACAGCCACATTAGAAAAATCTGAGTGCGACATTTGTCTGGGTTGCAGTCAAAATAGCCACAGTCAGCAGGGGCTGAGTTTGCTCTCTGATATTTTCTGCACGTCACGTTAAAAATATATATATATATAAAAAAAAAATTAAAAAAATTTAAAAAAAATAGTTTTTTTGTTGTTTTATCTCAGTGATACAAATCCATTTCATACAGCTGTATGGAACCATTCTGTGTGTCACAGTTCAGCTGTCCAGTCACCACAAACCACAATCCGTATTTTCTGTCCAGGTGACCCATTCTGTACGTCAAGTAATTAAAAAAGGTCTTTTGCTCTCACTAATACAGCTACATTAGAAAAATCTCTGTGTGACATTTGTCTGGGTTGCACTTAAGCAGACAAGACTGCCTAATCTAATAGTTTCAGTGTAATTGCTCCATACTGCACGGTACGTAATAACATACGTAATTTTGCTCTAACTTATCCACCTATATACAAAGCACTATCCGTATTTTCTGTCCAGGTGACACATTCTGTACGTTACTTAATTAAAAAAGGTCTTTTGCTCTCACTGATACAGCTACATTACAAAAATCTCTGTGCGACATTTGTCTGGGTTGCACTTAAGCAGACCAAGTCTGCCTAATCTAATAGTTTCCGTGTAATTGCTCCATACTGCACAGTACGTAATAACCAGGGGCGTAGCAATAGGGGAAGCAGGGGAAGCCACTGCTTCGGGGCCCGAGGGCAGAAGGGGCCCGGGAGCAGTAGCAGAGCTGCAGCATCAGACTGGAGCAAGGGAGCGTCAACACATACACCCACCTCTGCCTCCTTCCCCCACTTTGTACTAACCTCATGGGGGGGGGGGGACTGTGGAGGACTTTGTTTGTCCTCCGTAGTGGCTAGAATGGATTTGCTTGAAGGAGGTCTGTGACATCACTGGTCACATGCTTCTTCATGGTCACATGACCAATCCCGACTGCAGAAGCTTGTTGAAGGAGGAGGGGCTGCCTTCCTGGAGGACACAGAGCTTCATGGGGATCAGGTAGGGGCAGCAAATGGAACTCATACTGTATATGAGGGGGCAGGTAGAGTACTCAGGGGCAGTGGGGTACAAGTGGAGTGGAGTTTGGGGCAATTACAGGGGTTTATAGTACAGATATGGGTGTATTCTGGGGGCCATGGGGGGCTTTATGGGGTGTAAATCTGTGAGGGGGGCTTATGGTGTATTCT
The DNA here is from genome assembly GCA_900303285.1 of Rhinella marina. NCBI lineage: Eukaryota > Metazoa > Chordata > Amphibia > Anura > Bufonidae > Rhinella > Rhinella marina. The sequence goes on from ONZH01000240.1 coordinate 113,659, forward strand.
GGGGGCCATGGGGGATTTGAGGGGGGAAATCTGTGAGGGGGGCATGTGGTGTATTCTGGGGACATGGGGCAGATCTGAGGGGGCTTTATGGGGTGTAAATCTGTGAGGGGGGGGGCATGTGGTGTATTCCGGGAGACAGAGCAGGAGAGGGCTCCAGCATAATGGGGACCGTTATGCAGGCTATAGGCTTCTTTTATGACAGAATAAATAACAGAATGTCTCCAAAGGCATTCCGTTATGCATTCCTCCATAGAATTGCGTTATGGTCCATGGTAACAGAATCCATATAGCAATTCACTTTTTACCTCAACCTGAGGAGGCTGTATTTAGAGGGTGATGTACCGTAATTTACATGGGACTGTACATTGGAATAGGTCATGGGGGGCGTACAAAAATTTGCTGTGGGGCCCAGTCAGTTGTAGCTACGCCACTGGTAATAACATACGTAATTTTGCTCTAACTTACCCACCTATATATTTTCTTGTTCAGATTGAACAAGTTTGTGGGTTTCAGTACAGCAGGCCCATTTTTTTTTGTACATATAATACACTTATATACAGAAAATGTTGAACCCCAGGGCTAAGGGTCGAGGACGAGGGGCGTGGGCATTC
>ONZH01000241.1:0-20989 GCA_900303285.1 Rhinella marina
GGTATTTACACCTGGTATACAAAAAGGGTATTGCAGGCACACAGAACCAGAACACTAGAGCCAAATAAACTGTATTTAAAAAAATAAAATAAAATTCACAGCCGTATACTGCCAGATCAGATGGTGCATATACACACTAGTTATATAACAGGGTTTTTCAGCCAAAAAGAACGCTGAACAGTAGTGCCAAATATAGTTTGGTATGTAGCAGAGCACCTAATACACCACTAATGCCTCTCTCTGTCCCTACTCCAGCAGCTATCCCTGAATACGGCAGCCGTTCTCTGTAAAGTGTATCTTGTAGTAAAGCTATCACTGTAGTGCACTATAGTAGCCCTGATAAGGGCTTTTAATCACGCTCCTGCCTGTCCAACTGCTAAAACCTGTCTGTCCCTTCTCCAGCCTCTGTCCCTGACTAAGTTCACGCAGCATATGCGTACGAGCAGGAAGAGCTGAGTTTTTAATATTCGAGGTCACATGGTTTTTCCAGCCAATCCATGTAGACGCTGTTTTCGCGCTGCCAGCGTGCTCAGCGTGCCTGTCATACCCCCCCTGCATGTTGATTGGTGGAAAAAGAGCGCCAGGGAAGGTGGGAGGGGAAACGAATTCTAAGTGCGCCATCGCCGTTATACTCGATTGAAATCGAGTATGCCGAATAGCGTAGTATTCGATCGAATACCGGCTCGATCGAACACTACTCGCTCATCTCTATTCATGATACCTTCCATAAAAGTCTTTTGAAAAGGTATTGTGCTCCAGTGCTACCCCTCCCTGACCCTCCTTCTCCTACCTTGATACAGGGTGATCTTGAGTATGAGGTGGAGAAGATTGTGAACTCTAGGTGGGTCAGGGGGTCCTTACAGTATTTGGTGCCCTGGAAGGGCTTCGGTTTGGAGGATAGGTCTTGGGTCCCTGCTAAAGATGTTCATTAATCTCGCTTGGTTAAGTCATTTCACCAAGCCTGTCCTCTGAAGTCGTCTCCTCGTTTTAGGGGTCTGGAGGCCCCCCGTAAAAGGGGGGGGGGGTACTGTCAGGACCAGCAGTGCTGTGGGTCTCTTTGCCTGTACTGCTGGTCCATCCACTTCTGCTATTTGACATATGTGCAGGGGAGCCGGTCCTGGTTTTCTGCCTGACTCCTCTGCCTTGCTGTTTTAATGTTTTGTGTGTCATCAAGCAGGTGCTGGGCTCTGCCTCTTACCCAATGCTCTATTTGTTGCCTGGTGTGGCTGTCATTCTCCCTGCACCTATCTGGTATTAGGGCGGGAGCTCTGGCAGCATTTAGACCTTACATTTCCACCCCTTAGTTGCCAGTGTTTGTTTTTTCTTGCACCAGCGTACTTCTGCCTTTATTGCCTGTTGTTGATATCCTGCTGTGTTCTGACCTCACCTTTGTCTCATCCTTTTGTACTTCATGACCTCCTGGGACTGATCCCTGCTTCGTTCCTGGACTACGTTCTGATATATCCTCTGTACCGCATACCTCCTGGTTGACCTCGGCTAAGTATTGACCTCCGCTTGCTTTTGCTGTTGGCTTCTGACAAGGCTTCCCAGTGTTGACTCGGACTGTTGATTTCCCTTGTGTTCTCTGTCGTAAGTTCTGTTTCTTAGGCCCACATCCCTATTCAGGTTAGGGACCGCCGTCTGGTTGTCCGCTAGTGCCTAGCCTAGTTGAGGCAAGTAGGCAGGGGCAGGGGATTTGGGGTGAGATAGGGGTTTCCCATATCCCCTGCCTGACAAACCTGTACATTAAATAACAGGTAAAATATTTGGGTCTTCCAAAAATGTTTGGTTGCTAATTTAGACACCCATCAATTGATGCCTTCTATGACCACTTATATTTAGAATATGCATGTGTATTCATTTCTTCACAGCCAATTTTGGGTAGAGTCCCCAATATAGCTGCCAAGATGCTATTTTAGAGGACCTGTTTTTCCATTTGGTTTAAATTGAAGGAGACCAAGATATTAAAGGGCATCTGTCAGCAGATTTGCACCTATAAAAATGGCTGATCTGTTGCATATGTGCTTGATAACTGAAGGAATTTGATTTGGTCCCATGTTCATACATGCCCGCATTGCACACATATAAAAAATTAAGTTGTAATATATGCAAATGAGCATCTAGGAGCAATGGGGCCATTACCGTTACACCTAAAGGCTTCGCCTTCTATTCAACTGCTGGACCCTCTGCACTTTGATTGACAGGGCCAGATTGATTGACTACCTGACCCTGCCAATCAAAGTGGAGAGGGTGCAGCAGCTGAAGACAGAGCAGAGCCTCTAGGTGTAACGGCAATACCCCTATTGCTACTAGAGGCTCATTTGCAAATAAAAAAACATAATTTCTCTCAGCAATATGAACATGGGTCCAACACAGATGCCTTCAGCTGCCAAGCGCACACATAACAGGTCAGGCAGTTTCATAGGTACAAAACTGCTGACAGATGCCCTTAAGTGTTGAGCGAAGCACACTTCAGATCATAGATCCAAAGTCGCTTCATTCAAAACTTCGTTTGAATGCTGTACAGAGACCCATCTCCGTATAACATTTACATGTATAGGCTTCACGTAGGTGAAATTTGTTAGGTCCAAAGTCTCACGAGACTTTGATGAAGAACTTCATTTGATTCTACAACTTTAAATTGGATACCAGTATTAAAATGGTTTTCCAGTTGGATAATTGAAGTCCAAAGTTATTCAACAAGGTCTTGTGAGACATGACGAATTTCACCTCCATGAAGCCCATACATTTGAATGCTGTACAGATATGGGTCTCCATACAGCATTCAAACAAAGTTTTGAACGAAGCAACTTTGTATCTATGATCTGAAGCTTGTTCCGCTCAACACTAATGCCCTTTAATCAGTAAGCCAAGAGGCAGAGTGTTTAGACATACTGATGGAGCACAGTCCTGTATAAAGGACATATTTTTGAATGCTGTTTACTCCTTATGTCATCTTGTCTGACTATAAGATCAACAGTAGGGGCAAGGTTGACTCAGACTTCCTGAGTTTAGCCATACATTCGACCAGTTGACCACATGTTCTTTAGGAAATGTCAGTTCCAGAAGGGACAACCAGCTCCATTATAAAAGACAACAGAAAAATGTCATATGCCACTGTTTTAGGAAGAGTTTTTGAAACTGTGTATATAGGAAATGTGATCACAGAGACCATGGCTATTACACACAGCTTTGAATGTAATGGGTTTTCCATACTGATTGGAGAAACGTGCAAGAGAAGGAGTTCTGTGACATGCCTGGAAGGACCTCACACAATGGGCAATTACTATTCATCTTTTCCTGATATGATAAAGAACTGTTTACTATAAGCCAAACAGACATTTCCATCTTGTAGCACCTCCTTTCTTCTTCTCTGTGGGCGTCATGCACGAGTGTATCGGTATTTAGATCCACAAACCACAGATCTGTAAAATATGGACACCTTACATGTTCATTCTGCATTTTTCTCACTCCCATTAATAGAAAGGGATTTTCTCAGCCACAAAACAGACTAGAATTGGACATGTTCTATAATTTGCAGAGCAGCCACATAGATCTGCAAAAAATATGGCTGTGTGCATGGTCTCATAGAAATTAATGGGTCAGTGTGCTATCCACAAAAGATGAGGATAGCACATGGATGAAAAATGCAGTCATATGCATGAGGCGTTAGACTGTTTCACTAAAAACTGCAGCTGCATCCCCCCACTCCCTTCTATTACTGTTTTCTTGTAGATGGCTTTTTGAGGAGGTTTCTGGATTACTAGAAGGCAGGTAAGATTTCTTCATAAACAGATTTTTTAAAATATTTTAAATATACTTTAAAAAACATAATAATAAATATAGTTGTGTAAAACACTGATATAACAGTGTGAATAACATTGTCACAAAACATTAATTGGCGTACATAATATACCAAGTCGGACTTCAGAAGAGAAAAGGTGTTAATGAGATGGTAAGGCACGCAGATCTTGTGTGTTAAGTAGTGGAAAAATGATCACAGTAGTGCAAATTAGTAATACACACTAAAATAAAAAACACTAAGGCCTCTTTCACACGGGCGTCGCGGATTAGGTGCGGATGCGTTCAGGGTGCGTTCAGTGAAAATGCTGCGTTTTTGTATGCGTGTGCAGTCAGTTTTATCTGCGTTTGCGTGGCGTTTTTGTGCGGGTGACATGCGGATTGCATGCGTTTTTCACGCGCGTGAAAAAAAACTGAACCCTCCTCTGTGGTCACCTGTTCCTTGCCAACACATATAAATTCTCCCCTTTTTGGTTTTAAATGGTGGGACAGCTCATTTATCTTGTGTTAGATAGATATTTGTAGTCTGTGTTTGATTTTGGCAGTAGGATTTTCCTTTGCAGGATGTCTACTTTCCATATTTCTTCTACTGACCATGTTTTTTTGCACTGGCTTGTTTTTCGTTTTTTTGGTGAGCGCCCCGATATGATCGAGGAAGAGCCTCCAAGAAAGCGGATGTGGGTGCACCCTATCATTTCCCAGCGGGCGTGCAAAGGTCAATTTGTGTCTTTGTTTTCTGACCTCCGTGCGCACCCCGACAAGTTCTTCAATTATTGCCGCATGTCGGTGGCAACCTTTGACCGTTTGTTGGGGGAGCTGCGTCCTGCTCTCCTTTTCCAGGACACCAACATGCGGCGGAGTGTGTCACCTGAAGAACGTCTGATTGTTACTTTAAGGTAAGACAATCTGTTCCTTTTGTTTTCATTTGCCCTGACTCCCTTTGTGTCTAGGTCCTATTTGTAGTCTAGTTTGGGTTCTTACAAACATTTCCTTTGTAATGTAGAACTAATTGATAGTATTGGCCAGGTTTTATATCTTTAATATGTATTATAAATTTAATTGAGACCATAATGAAGTTCCGCGGGGGGAGGAGGGTGTGGTTTAGGCTGCATGTTAATCCTGCATGTAATGATGAGGATCTCTCACCTGTGTGGATATGTTAGGGGCTGTTCACATATCAGTTATTTGATCAGTTTTTTCCATCAGTTTATTTCTGTCCAAACCAGGACTGGACACTAAACAGAGATCCTGTGTAATGAAAAGTTCTGCACCTGTTTGGTGTTTTTGAAGCACACCTTGTTTTGGCTACAAATACCTTATGTGTGAACAACCCACAAATTTTTTGGAAGGTGTGTTATCCAATCGTTTGGCCTGGTTTTAATGGAAAGCGGTAAGAATGTGTGTCTTATTTCTAATTTTTTTTTTTATTTTCTCTTTTCAGATATCTGGCGACTGGGAATTCCTTTTCTTCCCTCCATTATGATTTTCGTTTGGGGACCTCCACTATTGCTGGCGTGGTACGTGCTACCTGTTCCGCCATTTGGTTGCGCCTAAAAGCTTCCATGCTGCCACATCCAACCAGGCAGCAGTGGCTTGATATAGCCCAGGGCTTCCATCAGAGGGCACAATTTCCAAATTGTCTCGGTGCCCTTGATGGTAAGCATATACGGGTTAAGAAGCCACCGAACTCAGGGTCCCGATACTACAATTATAAACAGTTTTTCTCTGTTGTTTTGTTGGCCTTGGCTGATACAAACTACAGGTTTATAATTGTAGATATCGGGTCCTATGGAAGTTCTGCAGATGCTCGCATCTTCAGGGCTTCCAGAATGGGTCGGTGGCTTCAGGGCAACCAACTGGACATACCACCGCCAGCAAACCTTCCAGGCTCGTCCGGTCCACCTGCACCTTATGTGGTTGTTGGGGATGAGGGCTTTGGTTTGTCCACTAACCTCATGCGTCCCTTTCCAAGGCGCGGGTTGGATGAAAAGAGGCGCAATTTTAATTTCCGTTTAAGTCGTGCCCGAAGATTTGTGGAGTGCGCCTTTGGGATTTTGTCCGGCAAGTGGCGTGTTTTTCTTTCGTCCATCCAGCTCGCGCCAGAAAATGTGAACATTGTCATCAAGGCATGTGTAGTGCTGCATAACTACATCCGCACCTATGAGGCTACTCCCGATGAAGCAGCCCCCGAGGATGTCTTGCCCTCCGAAACTGAGCCACTACACCTGGGAAGAACTGGATCTGCTGGGCTGAGAGTGAGGGAATTATTTTCTGACTATTTTATGTCCCCTATTGGTTCCGTCCCTTTCCACCATCCATAGTCGCCTTTTTTGTTATTTGTCTTTGTGTGTATTTGTTATACCCTTTTTTGTTTGTTTGTTGTAAATAAATATTTTGGCCACATTGGGTGTTCTCTAATTTTGACAATCTACACTATATTTAGACCCTATAATTATCAATTCACACGAATATCAAAGACCAAACAAAGCAAAGATCTATTTATTTTCATAGATTTTCGCAAATAAACATTTCAAATTGGCTTTGGAAAGGTTGAAAAAAAACATTTATAATTTCAAAAATAACACATTTACAAATCCGTAAACCTCCCAGGTGTGGAGGGTTGAGTATGAAATGTGGCACCATGGTATGGAGGCTGGGAGGTTGAGCCAGACTGTCCAGATGGCCCGTGCTGGGTATACGACGGTGCCGCCTGTCCATAAGAGCTCTCCCCATAATAGGTGCTACCATATGGCCTAATTGGGGGGCCATAATGTTCCCTTGGTGGAGGGTATGGGGGTTGGCGCATTGGAGCCTGTGGATGTGGCATTGTTGGGGGGCAAGGTAGGTGCCCATGAATGCGCCAGTTTTCTAATGTGACAAATATGTCTGTTGGATCATTAGGAGGAGTTGCTGCCTCCAGAACGATCCCGATGGCGGATTGCGTGCGCAATAATCGTTCTGGTGGCAGGTTCCTCAAATGAGGAGCTATTGTGCGGCCAAAATAATCATGCTGATCCTCATTTCTTGCCCTAGATAAATAATCCAGGACCTGGCTATTTACCACAGTCTCGGTGGCTGGCATATGCCGCTTACGGCGACTTGGCAATGCCAAAGTGGGTGGGGAATCCAATCCCGAAGTGCCAGGACGAGGGGCCGCGGAGGTGCTTGGACCTTCTTCTCTCTGCGAAGGACCTTGGGATGAAGGAACCTCCTCCTCACAGGTGCTGGATTGCAGTGGAGCGGCCTCTTCGGCTTCATCATCAAGGTTGTCCTCAGTTCTTGAAAGTCCAGAAGAAAATAAAACATTAACCAACAAGACACATAGGACAAAAAATGATCAAACGAAGATATTATTGGCCTGATTCAAATGCTAACATATCACACTAGCAACAAGAGCCGCCTTCCCTGGGGTAACTAACATCCATTTAGTTAGAATGTTGCTGTGGGTGACTGCCAAGAGAAAGGAAATGTGGCTGACTGAAGTTGATTAATCACTTCATGTCCAAATATTCCATGGCCTGGGGAGTGTGAGGGGTCTGGGCCACAGCAGGGGAGGGCTTTAGCTAGCCGGTGGGAAGAAGGTGTTTGATTGAACTACACATTTGGAGTGTTGAGAAAATTACACGGCGGAGCCCGGTTAATTTAAGAACACAAAAAAGGGTAGCAGGGGAAGATAACATGTTTGTGTAGAAATACCTGTTTGAAGTAGGAAAAAAGTTTTAAACTGCTCCAGGCGGCAGTTTCCCTTGATGTGTGATATGGAAACCTGACCCCCTTTGTGTGTATTTGCAGAGAATGTGATGTCGGATTTGGAAAAAAAGATCCAAGGAGAATATCGTGTAAGGAGAAGAGAATTGGAATATACTTTGGCCCCCAAAAAACAAACATAGATGAGACTTGTTCGTTAACATTTCCGGACACATGATGGCCAGATATGGCTGAATATCGACAGAGGATTTGGATCAAACATAGGCCCCCCCCCAAAAAAAAAACAAAAGGATATTGAGAAACATGTAGTGGACATTATTCCCAATTAACTTACGGACGCAGCTCCATAACTTCACGGAGGAACATTAGCTGCTCCCTGAAAATGTAGGGCCTTTTCTTGGGGGGGCCTGACCCACTGCGGCCTTGCTGGTGCATCTCCTTGCGGAATTGATCCCGACAGCTCCGCCAGCGGTTTTTCACTTCATCAACTTGAAAAACAAGACAAGAATATAAATATAGCTAAAACCAATAACAGACTACAAACGACATTACTAGACATGTGCTATGTTATGGACGACATTGTTTGACATGTGCTATGTTATGGAGGACATTATTTGACATGTGCTATGTTATGGAGGAGATTATTTGACATGTGCTATGTTATGGAGGACATTGTTTGACATGTGCTATGTTATGGAGGACATTGTTTGACATGTGCTATGTTATGAACGAAAGCAAGCATCAAACATGGACCAATTGTCCACTTACCAAAACTCTGCCAACTCTGCTTTTTGCTTTGCTCCCACACACTTGCAAACAGCTCCTTGGTGATCTCGAGCCAGGCAGCATCTTTTTTGTAGCGGTCGTGATATTCCCCTGAGCGGGTGTCCCATATGCACGGCCTATCTTGGACAAGCACAATGAGCTTCTCCACATCCATTGTCTTGGGAATCCTGGGCATTTTTGATTTTGGTCTGCGAGGGCAGGAACTCTGGCAAACAGCTCCTCACTTCACTTGCTTCAGCAAGCCCCAGACACAACTTCCTGTGGAAATTCCTTTCTAGGTTGCTAAGTTACATGCGTTAAAAACGCAACGCAACGCATTGCATCCGGATGCAATGCGTGTTTCACGCAGCCCCATTCACTTCTATGGGACCAGGGCTGCGTGAAAAACGCAGAATATAGAACATGCTGCGATTTTCACGCAACGCAGAAGTGATGCGTGAAAAAAAACGCTCATCTGAAAAGACCTATTGAAATGAATGGGTCAGGATTCAGTGCGGGTGCAATGCGTTCACATCACGCATTGCACCCGCGCGGAAAACTCGCTCGTGTGAAAGGGGCCTTAGGCTACTTTCACACTTGCGTTTTATAATTCCGGTATTGAGTTACGTCATAGGGGCTCAATACCGGAATAAAACGCTTCAGTTTTGTCCCCATTCATTGTCAATGGGTACAAAACTGAACTGAAGACAACGGAATGCTCCTCAAAGTATTCCGTTCCGTCTTCAGACCGGAGAGCAAACCGCAGCATGCTGTGGTTTGCTCTCCGGTCCAGGCATCCGCACCAAGACGGATCCGTCATGACCCCCAATGAAAGTCAATGGGGACGGATCCGTTTGGTGTGACACAATGGTGAACGGATCCGTCCTCCATTGACTTTCAATGGAGTTCATGACGGATCCGTCACCTGCACACATACATACATACATACATACATACATAAACACATACAGACTTACACATAAACATACACAGACATATACACATACAAATACACATACATGCTTACATGCTCCCGGCAGGTCTCCACAGCGCAGAAGGAGCAGGACGGCGCACACATAGGACGATTCCACCCGGCGCCCAGCAGAGGGCGCTGTGGGGAATCGTCCTATGTGCGCGACGTCCATCTCCTCCTGCGCTGTGGAGACCTGCTGGGAGCATGTAAGTACAGTGCCTTGTGAAAGTATTTGGCCTCCTTGAACTTTTCAACCTTTTGCCACATTTCAGGCTTCAAACAAAAAGATATAACATTTTAAATTTTTGGTGAAGAATCAACAACAAGTGGGTCATAATTGTGAAGTGGAACGAAATTTATTGGATCATTCAAACTTTTTTTGTAATAATAAAACTGAAAAGTGGGGCATGCAAAATTATTTGGCCCATTTACTTTCAGTTCAGAAAACTCACTCCAGAAGTTCATTGAGGATCTCTGAATGATCCAATGTTGTCCTAAATGACTGATGAAGATAAATAGAATCCACCTGTGTGTAATCAAGTCTCCGTATAAATGCACCTGCTCTGTGATAGTCTCAGGGTTCTGTTTAAAGAACAGAGAGCATCACGAAGACCAAGGAACACACCAGGCAGGTTTGTGATACTGTTGTGGAGAAGTTTAAAGCCGGATTTGGATACCAAAAGATTTCCCAAGCTTTAAACATCCCAAGGAGCACTGTGCAAGCGATCATATTGAAATGGAAGGAGTATCAGACCACAGCAAATCTACCAAGACCCGGCCATCCCTCTAAACTTTCATCTCAAACAAGGAGAAGACTGATCAGAGATGCAGCCAAGAGGCCCATGATCACTCTGGATGAACTGCAGAGATCTACAGCTCAGGTGGGAGAGTCTGTCCGTAGGACAACAATCAGTCGAACACTTCACAAATCTGGCCTTTATGGAAGAGTGACAAGAAGAAAGCCATTTCTCAAAGATATCCATAAAAAGTCTTGTTTACAGTTTGCCACCAGCCACCTGGGAGACACACCAAACATGTGGCAGAAAGTCTGGTCAGATGAAACCAAAATCGAACTTTTTGGAAACAATGCAAAACGATATGTTTGGCGTAAAAGCAACACAGCTCATCACCCTGAACACACCATCCCCACTGTCAAGCATGGTGGTGGCAGCATCATGGTTTGGGCCTGCTTTTCATCAGCAGGGACAGGGAAGATGGTTAAAATTCATGGGAAGATGGATGGAGCCAAATACAGGTCCATTCTGGATGAAAACCTGTTGGAGTCTGCAAAAGACCTGAGACTAGGACGGAGATTTATCTTCCAACAAGACAATGATCCCAAACATAAAGCAAAATCTACAATGGAATGGTTCAAAAATAAACTTATCCAGGTCTTAGAATGGCCACGTCAAAGTCCAGACCTGAATCCAATTGAGAATATGTGGAAAGAGCTGAAAACTGCTCCACCCAACCTCAAAGAGCTCAAGCTGTTTTGCAAGGAAGAATGGGCAAGAATTTCAATCTCTAGATGTGCAAAACTGATAGAGACATACCCCAAGCGACTTGCAGCTGTAATCGCAGCAAAAGGTGGCGCAACAAAGTATTAATGCAAGGGGGCCGATTAATTTTGCACGCCCCACTTTTCATTTTTATTATTACAAAAAAACTTTAAATGATCCAATAAATTTAGTTCCACTTCACAATTGTGACCCACTTGTTGTTAATTCTTCACCAAAAATTTAAAATGTTATATCTTTTTGTTTGAAGCCTGAAATGTGGCAAAAGGTTAAAGTTCCAGGGGGCCGAATACTTTCGCAAGGCACTGTATGTATGTATATTTGTATGTGTATATGTTTGAGTGTGTGTCTGTGTGTATGTACTGTGTGACATGTGTGGGGCCGGAGCATGGTTCCGGCCCCACACATGTCCCTGCGGCAGCACGGATCCGGCGGCACCCTTCACCTGCTGGATCCGTGCTGCTGCTAATGTGAAAGAGGCCTAAGATTAACAAACATAAGTAATTTTGTTTTCTTCTGTCAAATTGTTTGTCAGTTACATCTGAGAAGATTGGTTGACAACTGACTGCAATTAGAGCTACCACTATGGTTGTCACCCAGGACCGCAGACTCCTGAAAGGTGGTTATGCTGTGTTACATTCCCGTATACTATCTTATGGTAAAACTATTATCGAGAATTGGCTACAGCCACAGAAAGCCAGATACAATCCATTTATTATTGAAGTGGCAAAGTCATAAAACTTAACTATGAATGACCATAAAAATAAAAAATTGTCATGCAAAAATCCAGAGACCAAAATATTATATCGGTTGATAATAGCGGGCTATGACAATATGAATGGTTCCTTTCAGCCTGAATCTATTATTTTCCTTGCTAATGCACTATGAGCTTCTCCTGGGTCTCTCTATTTCCTTACAAGAGGTACACTACAATCATTGTTTCTCAATCTACCATTTAATGCCTGACATGTTTGAAATTAACTTAATAAAGAAGGCATTTCAATGAGATCGGATTTATGCTGAAAGCCTTCAGTTTCTAATATGTTGACAGCCCTCATAAGCCTGAATAAAATGACATATCTGGAAAGACACATGGATATAATGTCACATATAATTCTCAGATTCTCTGATAGCTGAAATTGCCATTTATCAACTATGAACATCCTATCATTGCTAGTCCAAAATTATACATCGATTAAATCGTATATAGGAACTGGACCGTCATTGTTTAGTTATTCACATTTACTGCCTGGCTTCACACACCCATAGAGTTAAAGAGGACCTTTCACCTCTCCTGGCATGCCTGGTTTAATAGTTTCATGCAGTCCCCATGTAATAACAGTTCTGGAACATTTAGTCTTATGGCTCTATGTTGTGCCATCCCTTTATTATTTCTACTACCAATGCCAAAGTTAGAGGTAGGGGGAGCGTCCTTAAAAATGATTTTAGGGATTTAGGGCATAAGCTTAGGGCAAGGACCTCCAAGGTAGTGTTTTCCGAAATACTGCCTGTACCACGAGCCACACAAGAAAGGCAGCGGGAGATTAGGGAGGTAAACAAGTGGCTCAAGAACTGGTGTAGGCAGGAGGGATTTGGGTTCTTGGAGAACTAGGCCGACTTCTCTGTCGGCTACAGGCTCTACGGTAGGGATGGGCTGCACCTCAATGGGGAAGAGGCAGCTGTTTTGGGGGATAAGATGGCTAGAAGGCTGGAGGAGTGTTTAAACTAGGGAGGGTAACTACATTATAGATGGGGAAGATAGTGCAGATAGAGACCTGGGGCAAGGTAATAGAACTGGGGGAGGAATGGAAGGAGGAACTAGAACAGATCAGAAGGAAAGGTGTAGGGTAAGAAATATACATCAACCTCTTAATTGTATGTACACTAATGCCAGAAGCCTAGCTAATAAAACTGGTGAACTGGAATTAGTGATGTGGGAGTAACTGAGACATGGCTGGATGATAGTTATGACTGGGCAGTTAACGTACAGGGTCACAATCTTTTTAGAAAGGATCGTCAAAACCGGAGAGGGGGAGGGGTCTGCCTTTATGTAAAGTTCTGTCTAAAGCCCACACTGCGGGAAGATATAAGTGAGGGAGATGAAGATGTGGAGTCACTGTGGGTAGAAATAAATGGAGCCAAAAACAATAATAAAATACTAATAGGGGTTTATTATAAACCACCCAATATATCAGAGACCACAGAAAATCTACTTCTAAACGAAATAGACGAGGCGGCAAATCATAATGAGGTTGTTATTATGGGGGACTTCAACTACCCAGATATAGACTGGGAAACTGAAACCTGTATATCTCATAAAGGAAACAGGTTCTGGGCAATAACCAAAGACAATTACCTTTCCCAACTGGTTGAGGACCCGACTAGAGGGATGGCCATACTGGACTTAGTATTAACCAATAGACCTGACAGAATAACAGATGTGCAGGTTGGGGGACACCTGGGAAACAGTGACCATAACATAATAACATTCCAACTGTCATTCAAAAGAGTGTTTCTTCAGGGAGGAACAAAAATACCAAACTTCAAAAAAGCTAAATTTAGCCAACTAAGAGAGGCCATAGGCCTAACTAACTGGGACAAAGTCCTCAAAAATAAAAATACAGCCACAAAATGGGAGATTTTTAAAAGCATCCTAATATCTAATTGTGAGAGGTACATACCTTATGGGAATAAAAGGTTAAGGAACAAGAAAAAAACAATGTGGATAAATAGAGCTGTAAAGAAAGCAATAAATGACAAACAGAAAGCATTTAAATCACTAAAACAGGAGGAGAGCGAGGAAGCATTGAAAAACTATAAGGAAAAAAATAGAATATGTAAAAGACAAATAAAAGCAGCCAAACTAGAGACCGAGAGATTAATCGCCAAAGAGAGTAAAACTAACCCTAAAATGTTCTTCAATTATATAAATACTAAAAAGTATAAACCTGAAGGTGTTGGCCCCTTACAGAGTAATGAAGGGGGAGTTGCAGAGAGCGATGAGGAGAAAGCGAAGCTACTAAATAACTTTTTCTCCACTGTATTCACTGAGGAAAATAAACTGTCAGATGAAATGCAGAGTATAAAAGTAAATTCCCCTTTAAAAGTGTCCTCTCTGACCCAGGAAGAGGTACAGCAACGTCTTAAAAATATTAAAATAGACAAATCACCAGGACCGGATGGCGTACACCCCCGTATCCTAAGAGAATTAAGTAATGTCATTGACAGACCCTTATTTCTGATATTTAAGGACTCTATACTGACAGGGAGTGTTCCACAGGATTGGCGCATAGCAAATGTGGTGCCAATATTCAAAAAGGGTCCAAAAACAGAGCCCGGAAACTATAGGCCGGTAAGTTTAACTTCTGTTGTGGGTAAACTGTTTGAAGGTTTTCTGAGAGATGCTATCTTGGAGTACCTCAATGAAAATGCCCGTGATGAGAACATAGTCCTGCCACTTTACAAATCACTAGTCAGACCACACATGGAGTACTGTGTACAGTTCTGGGCTCCTGTGAACAAGGCAGACATAGCAGAGCTGGAGAGGGTTCAGAGGAGGGCAACTAAAGTAATAACTGCAATGGGTGGACTACAGTACCCAGAAAGATTATCAAAATTAGGGTTATTCACTTTAGAAAAAAGACGACTGAGGGGAGATCTAATAACTATGTATAAATATATCAGGGGTCAGTACAGAGATCTCTCCCTTCATCTATTTATCCCAAGGACTGTGACTGTGACGAGGGGACATCCTCTGCGTCTGGAGGAAAGAAGGTTTGTACATAAACAAAGAAAAGGATTCTTTACGGTAAGAGCAGTGAGACTATGGAACTCTCTGCCTGAGGAGGTGGTGATGGTAAGTTCACTAAAAGAGTTCAAGAAGGGCCTGGATGTATTTCTGGAGGGTATTACAGGTTATAGTTACTAGAGAGGGGTCGTTGATCCAGGGAGTTATTCTGATTGCCTGATTGGAGTCGGGAAGGAATTTTTCCCCCTAAAGTGAGGAAAATTGGCTCCTACCTCACAGGGGTTTTTTTTGCCTTCCTCTGGATCAACTTGTAGGAAAACAGGCCGAACTAGATGGACAGATGTCTTTTTTTCGGCCTTACAAACTATGTTACTATGTTACTAGAAGTTATGAATGAATTGCTAGCAGTCTGCAGTAAGGATACAGAGGGGTGTTAACCAGTTGGGGGTGTGTCCCCGCATAAAAATAAAAATAAAAAATAAAAGACAGTCAAAAATGATTTAAGAAATGTCTAACATAAAAACATGATTTCAACAATATTGATTTTTAGGATTACCCATTCCCCTAAATGCACCAAGGACTCATAAAGAGTCCTGCTTGTCCTTCTCACACAAGGCATTTTCCAACGCCTCTTGTATTAGTGTGTATGCATTGTCAGCTGTCAGTCACTCTGTGTACATGCAGTCCTATTGCCAGTAATCATCATATAGAGCAGAGAGAGCTGAGCAGATTAATATGTAGTTTTGTGGAAAAAGATTCAGTATACATTAGCTTGTAATTTAGTTATTTGAAATCACTGCATGTTCTAGCTTAGGGCCCTTGTAATGAATATTGATATCAGCACACATTGTATTAGATACTGAAGGTGAACGCACATACACCAACTCTGTTCTTAACTTTTTGGAACCAGTTGTATTCTCTGTGTGTATTTAATGTATATAAAAAAACTTGTTTTTTTCTATCTAATGCTTGAAAAGACCCTATCCAAACAGCTTTACTGAAGGAAAATGTAACTACAAACTGACACCATCTTTAAGGTATCAACCTGTTGTGATATAAACATTACTGTAATGGCCAGTCTTGATGTGGAGGTAATATCCAAAATTATTTTAGGATATTCTCCTAGGATCTATGGCTATAACACTGGTAATGCAGAAGAACCTGGATCCCTGGCTATAAAACTGGTAAAATGCAGAAGACACACCTGTACCACCTGTGTTAGGCCTCAGTTTCCTACCACAGAAGCTCAGCTGTAAAGTCAAGTCATATTAAATATCAGAATGTAAAACTGATCATTCTCAGACCAATAAACCTAAAAGCAATAGTAAGGCTAAGGTCACTACTCTATACACAATGAAGAGAACAAGGAAGGCAGCTGCATAACCTGTAAGAATCCCCTGAAAATGGGATGATAACCGGGAACATTAGCTCATATAATCCTGTAGAGTGCACTGTATCACATTAAAAACAAGAGAGAAGGCAGCTGCATATCCTGTCCTAATCTACTGAAAACAAGATAACAGAACATTAGATCATATACTTGCAGACCGAACTGTCCAATGGCTACTAAAAAGGAAGCAATAAGGCAGCTGCATATCATGTAAAAATCCCCTGAAAGGCGGAGTTATAACAGACAACAATAGCTCATATAGCCCTGCAGACACAACTGTCCAGTGGCTTATAAAAAGCAAGCAAAAGCTTGTAAGATCTACAAGTTTAGGAGACACCAAAAGATCCTACAATGGTAAGGCCACATTCACATTAGTGGCAGCACGGGTGAAGGGTGCCGCCAGATCCGTGCTGCCACAAGTACACGTGAGGAGCATGAGCAGCGCTCCGGCCCCACACGTGTCCCATACACATACACATACACACATAGACATACACACAGACATACATACAGACATACTTCCATGCTCCCAGCAGCTCCGGAGGAGGAGGACGGCGCGCACATAGGAAGATTCCCCACAGCGCCCTCTGCTGGAGGGAGAATCTTTGTATGTGCGCGCAGTCCTCCTCCTCCTGTGATGTGCGGAGCTGCTGGGAGCATGTAAGTATGTCTGTGTGTGTGTATGTCTTTGTGTATGTCTTTGGTATGTGTCTGTCATGTGTGGTGTGCTGTGGACGGATCTGTCATGAACTCCATTGAAAGTCAATGGAGGACGGATCCGTTTGCTGAGTGTGTCACAGTGAACGGATCCGTCCCCATTGACTTGCATTGGGGGTCATGACGGATCCGTCTTGGTGCGGATGCCCAGGACGGAGAGCAAACTGCAGCATGTTGCGGTTTGCTCTCCATTCTGGAGACGCAACGGAATGCTTTTAGGAGTATTCCGTTGTCTTCAGTTCAGTTTTGTCCCCATTGACAATGAATGGGGACAAAACGGAAATGTTTTTTTTCCGGTATTGAGCCCCTATGACGTAACTCAATACCGGAAAAAGAAAACGCTAGTGTGAAAGTAGCCTAACAGAGGTATTAGAGGAGACCCCCTGGTAAGATAATATCACTGAGGATTCCATGGAGAGCAAGAACACATGATGTTACAGAACCCCTACCTGATACCAATCTGAAGTGCAAGTAACAGAAGCTGGAGGACTCAAGGCAAGACATTTTAAGAGATACCAGAGAAACTCCTCAGCAAACACTAGATCCTGAGGAAACTCTCAAGACATAAAACATACCTGATGGCAGTAAAATCTGCAAAATCAATGCAAGAAGTCTAACACTGCCAGGGACTAGTGATGAGCAAACTTGTGTTTTCAAGTTTGATGTACGAGGTTTGGGTTATCTAAGAATTCCGTTATGGATTTCACTATCACAGATCATAAGTTATTGTCAGTGGTTGCGGAATCCATAATGGAATTCTTAGATAAAGATGAAATTTGGTGAAAAAGTTCTGTTCAGAACATAACAGCTTAAAAACCTCTTTAATGTGCATTCTAGCAGCCTCCCATCAAGTCCTATAGGCATTATAACAGAGATATATTATAATTTGGACATTACACAATTCAGTATTAGAATGGTTTGATAAATCTGAATTATACTTGTCTCCTGCCTCTCCGGAGGCAGGAGAACAGAAACATATTAATTAAACATTTGCAAAATACTTGTTAATACCTATAAAAGCATCTATTAATCATGGGAAGAATTATTATAGCAGTGACAAATTAATGATAACGTGTTACGTGTTTTCTTATTTGTAAGACATTCATTTAATGGCTGCTCAATTATAAATCACTCAGTGTTTTAAACCCCAAATTCACTTCTTTTATTTTTGCTTCTATTACAGTTTGACACAATATAATACCAGAAAATAAAAAATGATGGATTACAATTATCCCCAAAAGTCAGACATATATGATTATTATTGTTTATATTATTATTATTATTAACTTTATCTGAAATAGGTGAAGTTGTCAAATGTAGGTTTGTGATGCTGTGGTCAGTATAAGAAAGGAACACTGTGGGTGCAGCTCAGGTCCCTTGATTAATTGCCCAGTAGTATATAGGCTCATATGCTCCATTGTACTAGAAAACTAAAGCAGTTGTTTTGTTTGAGACAATACTGCCACCTAATGTTAAAATTGCAGTACTGCATTCATATCATCTACAAAAGAGATCTATGCTCTGCATACACGATTATGTAGCTGCAGTAAGAGTACCTTTGCATTAAATCATTTTATTGATCTTTTTCAAGTGAGGAGTTTAGAGTACATTATTTTATGGAGCCATCAGACAGCACAGAGTATGAGAGCGTAAAGTCTTTTTTAATCTTGTCAAGTCATTTACACCATGTATAAGAACGGTAAATACTTTCCATTTGTAATATAGTAAAATTAAATACAATAACCATCGAGATGGACTCTACATTCTGTGCGTGAGTAAGTCCTCATGCACCTTACCATGTCTACCATGTGTTTTGTGGTCCGCAAATTGCAGATTCGTAATAAAAGGATGCCGGCACTGTGTTTTCTGCATTTTGTGGGACGGAATGTCCGGCCCACAATAGACCAGTCCTATCTGTGTCCATGATATGAACAAGAATAGGACATGTTATATGTTTTGTTTTTTGCTGGGCCATGGAACAGACGTGCGGATGCGGACAGTACATAAAGTGCTGTCCGCATCTTTTGCAGCCTCATTGAAGTGAATGGGTCCACACCCGTTCCGCAAAAAATGTGGCTCAGATGAGGACCCAAATCACAGTTGTATGTGAATTCTTTCTCCAATCACATATCAATGACAATATGAACTTATGAGATTCAAGCAGAAGCAGAATTCATACCTGGGCTCAAATGTCTTAAAGGGGTTTTCCAAGACTTTTCTACTTTTGACCTATCCTCTGGAAAGGTCATCAATATCTGATTGATCTCTGACACCTGGAACCCTCACCGATTAGCTGTATGAGAAGGCACCAGCACTCACAGTAATCCTGTAGACTTCTCTATGCTCACCAAGCACAACTCTGTACATTGTATAGCGACTGAGCTTGGTATCACAGCTGAGCCCCATTCACTTCTATATGGCTGAGCTGTACTTAGGCCATGTAACCAATGAATGTGACATCACATGGCCTAGGTTAAGCTGCAGAAAGGCCACAGCACTACTTCGAGCGCCGGTGCCTTTTCAATCAGCTGATCGTCGGGGGTCCCTGGTGTCAGACCCCCACCAATCAGATACTTAGGACCTGTACAGAGGCTAGGTCACCTGTACCTCATAAAAACCCTTTAAATGCCTATTTTTCAGAAAAAGTAACTGTTTACATGAGGAATAACACTAATGCTTTTATGACTTGTATTCTATATTTTTAGCAGTTTTCTACTGCAGGCTCTAAAGTTTAGTGTTCCCTGAGCTTCTAGGTGAAGATTAGCCGCTGTGATTTCTCCCATGGACTGCACATGCAGAAAACAAGAGATCCTACTCTCTATAGCTCACTCAGAAGCACCATATAGGACATTATAGATAAATACTAGAGATGAGCGAGCATACTCGTCCGAGCTTGGTGCTCGTTCGAGTATTAGGGTACTCGTAAGTGCTCGCTGCTCGGACGAGTATCTCGCCATGCTCGAGGAAATGGCAACTTCCGCATCGTGCTTTTTTGGCGCCTAAAACCACAGCCAATCACAAGCCAGGAGACTCTGCGTACCACCCAGCATCACGTGGGGCCCTTACATGTCGATAGCAGGGGTTGGCTGGCCTGATCAGGTGACCCTGGAATATACTACCGACTGGCCGCGGTGCTCGGCTCAGATGCCGTCTGGATGTCGTTAGGGATAGAGCTGCTGCCTTTCAGGGACAGTGTTAGGGCCTTCATTTAGTTGTCTGTTAGGCAGGGATCACCCACAAAGAACCCAACAGCCCTTCCAAGGGCTAGAAGACATTTTTTTTTTTTTTTTTTTTTTGTCACTTGGCTGGCTGGCACTAGTAGTGCAGCTATCGCCATATCTAACCCTGTTTTTTTTTTATTGTTCTATCTCAGTGATACAAATCCATTGCACACAGCACTGTGGAACCATTCTGTGTGTCACAGTTCAGCACTGACTCTGTACGTCACACAATACAACCAAGTCATTTGCTACCAATATCATCTACAGCTTGATCCAGAAAACTCTCTGTGCGACATTTGTCTGGGTCGCAGACTAAATAGCCACCGTTAACAGGGTGTCAGTCAGTTCTACCATATTTCCTGCACGTCACATTCCCAAAAAAACAAATATAAAAAAAAAAAATATTTTTTCAGTTGTTTTAGCTCAGTGATACAAATCCATTTTACTCAGCTTTGTGTAACCTTTCTGTGTGTCACAGTTCAGCACATTCGCTCCCATCCGTATATACTGTCCAGGTGACACTTTCTGTACGTCACACAATACAACCAAGTCATTTGCTACCAATATCATCTACCGCTTGATCCAGAAAACTCTCTGTGCGACATTTGTCTGGGTTCGCAGACTAAAATAGCCACCGTTAACAGGGTGTCAGTCAGTTCTACTATATTTCCTGCACGTCACGTTCCCAAAAAAACAAAATATAAAAAAAAAAAAATTATTTTTTCAGTTGTTTAGCTCAGTGATACAAATCCATTTACTCAGCTGCGTGTAACCTTTCTGTGTGTCACAGTTCAGTACACTAGCTCCCATCCGCGTATATACTGTCCAGGTGACACTTTCTGTACGTCACACAATACAACTAAGTCATTGCTACCAATATCATCTACCGCTTGATCCAGAAAACTCTCTGTGCGACATTTGTCTGGGTCGCAGACTAAATAGCCACCGTTAAGAGGGTGTCAGTCAGGTAGTCTACCATATTTCCTGCACGTCACGTTCCCAAAAAAACAAAATTAAAAAAAAAAAATATTTTTTTCAGTTGTTTTAGCTCAGTGATACAAATCCATTTTACTCAGCTGCGTGTAACCTTTCTGTGTGTCACAGTTCAGCACACTCGCTCCAATCCGTATAATCTGTCCAAGTGACACT